>JAXIVJ010016845.1:0-27752 GCA_036785665.1 Chirona hameri | reverse complement strand
ACGTGAATTCCTGTATAATACCACAGGAAACAACAACAACAAAGGCAATACCTAGGCTGCAACAACCAATACGACACAATGTGATACATAACAGCAGACGGTAAATTGACGCACTGGCGCCGTTATCGTGATCATGTGATGGAGCTAAAAGAAACCCTCATGCTCCACTAATAGTGGACAATGTTCCACTGTTTTAGAAACCGCTTATGTAAACGGGGCTATCGGCTTGCACCACCACTTGACCCGTAATCGTCCTGCGGAGCGGAGCGGTTAAGCACTAGTTTATTAAGTAACCAATGTTATTATCTTCGTTTTCAATACTGTTAACAGTGTAGGTTTAACAATGACATCGCATCTATCACTTTATGTCTCATCAATAAATCATGCATAGACCTGCGACACTTACGAAAGTCAGCGACCTCTCGTGGGAACCAGTGCCTGACCTCAATATGACCCGTTTGTGACCACTGGTCGATGGCTGGCGGCTGGCGTCAGTCACCCCGGACTCCAGCTGACCCCCGGACCCAGCACGTGATATCGACTGGAGCGTGCCGGACCCAGCCACGTGATATCGACTGAGCGTGCCGGACCCAGCACGTGAAATCGACTGGAGCGTGGCCGGACCTCAGCACGTGATATCGACTGGAGCAGTTGCCCGGACCCAGCAACGTGATATCGACTGGAGCGTGCCGGACCCAGCACGTGATATCGACTGGAAGCGTGCCGGACCCAGCACGTGATATCGACTGGAGCGTGCCGCACCCACCTTGCCAGATAATCGGCCCAGCCGCCATGTCGGCGCCAGATTTTACAGATGCGCGTAATAGAGCGACCCCATGTCGGCGGCCGCCGGGCCGTCGCCCCCATGGTACCGTCAAGGTCGCGGCCCCAGCTCCGACCCCGACTCCGGCCCTGGCCACGGCTCCAGCCCCGGCCCAGCCGTGGCGTCGTTGCCGACACCCGCCTGACCACCCGGCGATCACAAGGGGGGGGGCGCCACATGGGGTGCCGGTAGGTGCTATGGGTTATTTATAACGCGTGTCCACGATCTGACGCGTAGTAGTGGTTGTTAATACTGTTGCAGTACTTGCATAATACATGTATATTGACCACTCAGGACGCGGCACCATGGCGCGGAGGAGTAATCGCAGCACCATCGTTTTGGTATGTAACTCCGTCACTTAAAGATCCATTGTGTGAGGTCTAATGACAACGCAATATACCATAACAGACCATTCTATAGGCCAGTTGTCCCCACAGTTGTGCACCGTGCGTCACCACAACCACTGGAGGCCTGCGCGGGTAGCCGTTCACGTGCACAGTGCTACGCCTGCTGTCTCGATCCTGACTGTTCCACCCGCACCTACTGAAGATGACCAAACAGGAAACTACGGCTTCTCTGCCCCCAGCGGAGGGCCCATCGCTAACGGGCCGCTCTGCGTGTGTGCGCGTGTGTTGAATCAGAACTGCGGGGAGAATTTAAATGCAGTGTCCATACCCAGTTCGGCACGCCCTCCGCCTCCGCTACCGCCTTCCGCCTCTGCCGCCGGCCATACCGCCATAACCCCTGGGCAATAAGCGAACAGTCAGGTCGGTTGGTTGCGTGAGAGAGAGAGACGAGAGAGATGAGAGAGAGAGAGAGAGGAGAGAGGAGAGAGCAGAGAGAGCGAGTAGAGCGAGAGAGAGAGATGAGAGGAGAGAGAGGAGAGAGCTGAGAAGAGAGCGAGAGAGAGAGAGAAGAGACGAGAGAGAACGGAGAGAGAGCGAGAGAGGAGAGAGAGAGAGGAGAGTGAGAGATGACTAGAGGAGAGACGGAGGAGAGCTGAGAGAGGAGAGAGAGCGGAAGAGAGAGAGAGAGAGAGAGAGAGAGAAGACGGTAGAGAGAGGAGAGAGAAGAGAGAGAGAGAGAAGAGAGAGAGAGAAGAGAGAGAGAGAGAGAGAGAGAGAGAGAGAGGAGAGAGAGAGAGAAGAGAGAGAGAGAGGAGAGAGAGAGAGAGAGAGAGAGAGAGAGGAGGTTCCCGCCGGCCCGAAGACGGACTGGTTCTCAGAGACTGGAGAGGCAAGAGATCCTCGTCGTGCAGTGTTAATAATCTGAATTGAGCGTTTTACAGCCGACAGACACGACAAGGCAGTCACCAGTGCGAACATGGCTTGCCACGCTATAACACGTGACTTACATGGCTAACGCCTGCAGCTCATCGCAGCCACAGCAAATGACGAAACGGTGATGAAAGCTGCAGGTAATTGTAGTAACTTGGTCCCAGTTGGTAACCATGGTAACAACAAATGCCGTAACATGAGTGACAGCCTCAGGTGTATATACCATACTTGTAACAAAATCTATGCATATTAACCAAAATACACCGTAAAGCATCGGACGGCTCCACGTAGCCGCAGTAGTAAAGGTGGCAGTATAGCTGAGACCGCCGGCAGCAGAGGCCAGCCCGATGACTGACTCCCAAATTAGCTGCTCGAGTCGGTGAAATGTTATTAAATGGAACGAGCCCACCTGACCTGAAACATCAGCTGGTTTGCTCCGGGGTAGAAGGCGATATGGGAGAGAACTACTTTCGCCGAGCTTCGCTGTGTTCCGATTGAGCAAACACATGGCTTGACCAATTTATGTTCGTAGCCGTCTATTCTATGCAACACACAGGAATCTGCAAAACTCGGATAAATATGAAGACGATTTGTTCAAACATCATATATCATATGCTTATTAATGGGAACTGCTTCATCAAATATTTCTGGTAAAATGTATTCTGTAGATATGTTTTGTCATCATTAATTTTCCCGAGTCCATCGCGGAAGACCCTCTCAAGTTGTAACACATAATGTTAACCCACGCCCGCCCGCGCTGGGTATTCAGCCGAACACCCCCCGGCAGAATCCCCCCCCCCCCTCGTTATCTTTCGAACCAATAACATCAGCGAAACGCGCAAGGCGGTAATCGAAAGCCTCTCAATGAGACGCATCTACAACATTCGCGACATTTTCGAAACAAGGTCATATGTCAGGTAACAGTCAGGTCAAAGGTCAAAAATTGAAGGTATTTTGAGGTGTTAGACCATAATTTCCATTCAAAGCCTTATATTGCGACCATTATTGCACAAAGTGCTCTCAAAGGTATGATACATCTCCCACATAAGCGAAAATGAGATTGTAAGCAGAGGTCAAGGTCAAGTCACAAATGGTCACTATTGCAATAGGTCTACGAAAGTCATGCAACACATGTTTTAAGGGTTATTTTACTCGTAGAATTCGATACCCGGTAAACCATTTTTCATAACCTTGACCCCATATAAACGGATACTTAGTGAAGTTCAGTTCCAGGTTCAGGTCTTAGCCCCCCCCCCCCCTGCAGCTCAGTTGGGAGAGCGCCAGGGCTTCTGACCTCACCCGGTAGTGCAGCCCGGGTTCGAGTCGCTTCGGCGCTTGCTATTTGCACCTGACTGAGATGCGCCTGCGCCGGTGACAGCAGTCGCCCTCAAGTGATGTCAGTGAGCGGGGGCGGGCACTTAAAACTTTCGCTTCTAAATTATGCCGACTACCAGGAATCGTTGTGCGATCGGATGGTTGGGATCAGGCCCTGCGCAACAACCTCTGCTTAGTTGCCGGTCCTGGCCCTCGGAAATCCATCCATTGAAAAGGTTCGGACTAAATTTATTAAATAAATAACAAATAAAAGGTCAGGGGACATAAGGTCAAAATTTAAAATTGTTTAATCTAAATACAAAAAAGTGTATCTTGACCAGTTTTGTCTCAGAAATACAGTGGGGCAGATATTTGTTTGTATCTGGTCCAGCGACGTCGCCACCGGGCAGCCCCACACCCCACTCTAAAAAAGTGTGGGGGATGATCCCCCCCCCCCCCCTCCGTTACAACTGCGATCCAAACATTAAAGGGAATGCTTCACCCTTTCTGAAAGTTGTCAAATATACGCTGGTTGTAGTCGAAAAATATGGAATAAGTGCTGCTGAAAAACGATGGTGATAATTTTCTCTCGAAAGTCTTTTCTCTCGAAACTTTATACAAATTTAAGTTTTTAAATTTGGGACGATGACGTCATTATTGAGCTATAGACCGCCGCTGATTGGCTGAAAAAGTGGGATTGGCTGAAAAAGTCGCTGTCAACCAATCAGCGGCTATAGCCATAGACCCCTATTTTGCAAACTATAAATTGAATTGCTTAAAAACGGGTAAGTTTTGGGGAGAATGACCTTAGGTATTTTCAACATTTCAATAACGGCCAAAGATATGCTATCTCAGTTCAAAACCAATGCAAAGGTGCAAACATTCCCTTTAAGGTATTTAGGCTAAGAATCTACATTATTTGCAAAATATTTGTGTCATCGCTCAAAACGATGCGGGCAGAATTTTTGGGACGACACAAATTGGCTACATCCTTGATACAGCCTTGAGGGGCGCCACCGATCGACAGGAGCGCCACCAATATTGGCGAAAATTTTGCAGGGGGGGGGCTCCTACGGACGGACGGAGGGGCGCCGTCACTGGCTGGAGTGGGTGCCCGTCGCTAGCCGGAGGGGCGCCGTGACTGGCCGGAGGGGCGCCGTCACGGGCCGGAGAGGGACAGTCACTAGTCGGAGGGGCGCCGTCACTCGCCGGAGGGGCGTGGTCACTGGCGGGAAAGGTGCCCGTCACTGTCCGGAGGGGCGCCGTCAATGGTCGGAGGGGCGCCGTCACTGATCGGAGGGGCGCCAGCTTTGGCATGGGCGCCTCTCGGGTCCAAAGGACCTGGTCATTCCCTGAATGACATTCCCTGAATGACCGTATACTCGGTCCGCCACTGGCTTCTGACATGAACATGAACCCTGAACCCTGCGTCAGACCAGAATTTTGCTAATACATTGTGTCCATATAGGTGTAATTTTTGGTATGTAACAGAACATCTTTGACAACCTGAAGTGCATTCATGTCAAGGGTGAACAGCATGTTTAGAACTGAGGATATGTTTTGGTTTGCGGGATGCTGTGCATAGGGAGAAATATGTAAATAACCGGAAAATAGCAGTGCCGGCGAACGGGCTAAGAAGTCTACCCGAGGCGGTAAGAGTGAAATAACCGCGCCAGGCGCATTATTTCGCGGCTTTAGCGACCGCATCCGACATCGCAACAATCAACTGGGTCCTGTTCCTTTCCACAGATCTTGTTTTCAACTATTGTGTCCATGAAGTCAACATCACTGAGACATGCTCTTTCATAAGAATATTAAAATTCCACCAGCGAACTTTGACTTTTGGAATTCCTGACGCATTCCTGGTAAGCGCTAAGGCGATGGAACAGAGTTGGTTTAAGGCTGCAGCGTATTGTAGATAAAACTCAATGTGTCAAATGATTAATATCTGGAAGAAGGAAAAAGTCTTGAAGTAAGAGTTCTGGTGATTTTCATTAAAATAGTTGAGTGAAAATGAAGGAAGGGAAGTAGAGTCGGCTCTTCTGAATGCGTGCGTACTAGTGATGTCATTCGGTAACCAAAATTTTGATATACCCCAAAAAATAAATTACCGAATCGGTTATTGGTTGGTCAGAGAACAAATTTGAGGTATGTTTCAGTCAAGCAAGTCAGCGATATGCATCAGATCGGCCACCTTTTTTGCAGGAATTTCGACATGTTCTGCAGGTATCCAGCTGGGAAATAAGAATGTCAAGCAATTAATTTGGATTCTGATCATCAATACTATTAAGTATTATTGAGGTATTTCTTTCCCTAAAAAAAATGCACCTGCATATGCAAAGTAATGCATGCCAACCTCTCACACCAATATTGAAAGTCGGTCAAAAATCGGTAATTTTCGGGTTGGGAAAAATCGGTTTGGTTTTCGATCAGCACAGCTACAATGAAATTGGTATCGGTTTGGTCAAGTTTCAGGAATTTTCTGAAAATGACATCACTAGAACGTACCATAATGTTGATTGTTGACAGGATAATATGGACTTATGGGTCCGACCCCCTCCACTCAAAATTTCGTGGCGACGCGCCTGATCTGGTCACTAAACAAACAAAAAACGCAATTTAAGAAATGAAGTCATGAGTTACTCATACTTAGGGAGCCATAAGCCAGTGAAAAAAATAAAGATATCGCTTTGAAATTCGGTTTGGGCATCGTCCATACTTGGTTCTCCAATATACATTCCGTTTTTAATATCTGTTAAAATGTTGATTTTGTGGGAATTTTCACAAACAACAGCTTTGGGGATTTTGGGGGTCAAAAACTCAAAATTTCGCAAATCAGAGAAAGCCATTTTTAAAGAGAATGGCATTTACTTTGTTTTGTAATTTGCTATTGTCTACGAATGTTCCAACATTTATAGCTTTTCCACCAAAAATGGCATGGCATGACGTCACTAAAACGTCATCTCCCAAAGTACTTGACCAATGTTATTGAAATTGTGTGAGAAGGCTTAGAATCGATGCAACATAAGGTATAAAGTTTCACGTCGATATCGATCATAGTGTTTAAGTTATTGAGAAATACGGGACGGGCAATACGATCCCCCCCCCCCCCCCTCCCAGCGAGGCGCAGGTTAATGCTGTATTTTTTTTATTTTTGTAAAATCCGTGTGAAGATATTGGCCTGAAGTAGAAACAACCACATTTTCAAACATTCAAATTGGATATGAATAATGACACATGAGTACGAATTCGTATATTTTCTATCCATCAAATCAGTGGCTAGGCATGCCCTCGAGGCTGTTTTGGTAGGGATTGTCCGGACCCCAGGAGAACCCCTCCCCCTCCCCCGTGTGGTGTCATGTCCCGTCCGGGCCGGTACCGGGCGATACGTCACGACATGCTGTCATAAGCGGTGATCCGTCAGGCTGCCACCGTGCCGGGCTGTTCTCCGGTCTCAGCGGCACACATGGGCACGTACCACACGGCGCCGGTACCGCGGGCATACAGCACGGCATCGATCGCCCAGCGGCCGCTGCACTGGGAAAATAACACCAAAATGGGGCCACTTTTGATAGTATTAAAGGGAGAAAATCACCTTTTTCCACAAAAATGGAGTTATCACCTGAAATCGATAGACGAGGCCAAAATATGATGTAAATTCATCACATTTTGCATATAAACATTCCTACCGAAAGATATTGGCAGTTTTCTACTGATTTTCTACTGATCCACGCTCATCCACAGACATATAGACAGACATATAGACAGACATATAGACAGACATATAAACATATAGACATATAGACAGACATATAGACAGACATATTGACATACATATAGACAGTCATATAGACATATAGACAGACATATATACAGACATATAGACAGACATATAGACATACATATAGACAGACATATAGACAGACATATAGGCAGGCATATAGACAGACATATAGACATATAGACATATAGACATATAGACAGACATATAGACCTATAGACATGCATATAGACAGACATATAGACAGACATATAGACAGACATATAGGCAGACATATAGACAGACATATAGACAGACATTTAGACAGACATATACAGACATATAGGCATACATATAGACAGACATATAGACAGACATATAGGCAGACATATAGACAGACATATAGACAGACATTTAGACAGACATATAGACAGACATATAGGCAGACATATAGACAGACATATAGGCAGACATATAGACAGACATATAGACAGACATATAGGCAGACATATAGACAGACATATAGGCAGACATATAGACAGACAGATAGACAGACATATAGACAAACATATAGACAGACAGACAGACATATAGACAGACATATAGACCTATAGACAGACATATAGACAGACATATATACAGACATATAGACAGACATATAGACAGACATATAGACAGACATATAGACAGACATATAGACAGACATATAGTCAGACATATAGACAGACATATAGAGTGACATATAGACAGACAGATAGACTGACATATAGACAGACAGATAGACAGACATATAGACAGACATATATACAGACCAGACTGGTTATTGATTCGACACCGATTGAATCGATTGTAATCGTTCAATCAAAATTAATTGAATCAAAACATAATTGATTCACCACCAGATCTCTTGATTCATGAATCATGATTGAATCAAAACCAGCATCAAATCAAGGCTGATTGAATCAAAAGATTTAACGATTCAAGTACACTGGTAAATTGTGCAAATACATGCAGTCCCAGTGGCTACATTCATTTATACTGAAATACTATTGCTGTAACAATGTTTTAATTATTATATATATGCATGTTTCCATTTCATTGATTTGACATAAATTCACCTAATATATTTAAATGTTGAATCAAACGGGAATCGATTAAAATATTTGTTTTGATTCTTTGAATCAGAAGGAATCAATTCTCAAAATTGTATCCGTGAATCGAACGGTGATTGAATCATTCAGATTCCAAAATGAATCATGATTGAATCGTTCCAAAAAAGTTGAATCAATAACCAGTCTGATACAGACATATAGACAAACAGATAGACAGACATATATACAGACATATAGACAGACATATAGACAGATCTATAGACAGACATATAGACAGACATATAGACAGACATATGGACATATAGGTGTATATGTCTGTCTATAGGTTTATATGTATATATATAAGTTGATATGGATTGGCCCCATAGGTTATGTCTATAGGTATATATGTATGTTTATAGACATATGAACAGATATACACACATATAACCTATAAACAGACGCATTGACCTATAGACAGACATGTAGACAGACATATAGACCCAGAGTACATGAAGTCCTAAACAGTGGCGTACCCAGAATGTACTCCAGGAGGGGGAAATTTTTGCTCAGGGGGACATAAAGTACCCCCACCAAAAAAAAAATCACCGGATTTGGCCCACTATATTTTTAAAAGGGCATATTTTCAAATTTGTCTTTAAAAAATCAAAAAATCATTCATTTTTTCGACCAAAGGGGGCACGTACAGACCTTCAGGGGGCAATTGCCCCGTTCCCCCCCCCCCCCCCCACACCTTGTGTACGCCTATGGTCCTGAATCATCTTGACTCCCCTTTCGGCGACATCATTCGTCACTTTCAAACGCTGAACGAAATTATTGAGTTTGACATACTCCTCGCTACTGTTCCACTCCGTTGCCGGGGACGGCAGCCAATTCGGTTCGCAGATGTTCAGTTCAGCTCAGTGAAGATGAACCAAGAGCGCTCATCGACGAGGTCGGGAAGCTGTGTTGCTTCCTGGACAGTGACGTCGCTGGAGAAGTCATCTTACACTTCGTGTGAGCTTAGCTTCACCGCCATCTCCTCCTTCTCGCTGATGCTGACCTTCTCGCTGCAGAGGACTAAGATGACCGTATGTGGCCTGAGGTACAAGACATGGCGATGTAGAACAGCCAGCGCTGCTTCGGCGACCTCGCCATCCACTGCTCTGGAGCGAAAGAGGTCTTGGTAGAGTTTGAGGTCGTTGACTGGAGCGTCCCCGGCGAGCGGGCATGCCATCGACGCCGGCACGTACACTGTACGTAGTGTATGGGCAGTGAACGTACAGTGAACGTACAGTGAACGTACAGTGAACGTACAGTGAACGTACAGTGTACGTACAGTGTACGGACAGTGTACGGACAGTGTACGTGCCGGCGTGGCTGTTGCCCTATTGTACAGCAGAGCTAGCCGTACTCAGGCCGTGTTATGCAGGGAATCGAATCATTCGCCACCAAAGCCTTGTTCACGACGCCTGCTGACGGGCTGACCGCTGCTGCCTACTGCTGTCAAAACGTATCGACCAATCAGCGTGGACCAGTGGGGAATGGGATGTGGGGAGGGGGACGGTGTATGACGACATACCTCTGCTGCCTCCTGCTGTCGCTGCTGCCGGAAAATCGCGTCAGCCGGGCAGTAGATAACACAAATTGGCGCACGCGGCAATTTCCAAACGTGAAGCGTCGATAAACAACCAACGATCTTCAAGCGAAAAGCTTGAAGAAGCGAAGATGGATATGGAGTAAGTCTGCGATAATTTTAGTTTACTGTTTATGTTGGTATTAGGTGCCATAAGCTCTGCTACTTACCTAGCTGTAGGAGCAAATTTATCGTAGCAAGTACGTCAGATATGTATCGTGAATCGACAGCATTTGTGTTCAAGTAGTAATCGCCGGCGATGACGTAGGTTGGTGTGTGCTGCCGTTTTGGGCATCCGTGGGCAACCCGTGAGAAGAAGGTCGTGAACAAGGCTCAGGTTTACATCCGTTTCTGACTCAACTGGTTACTACTGACTTCCTTCAAATATCTCCACCTTACAATGTCAACATGGTTTCTTCATCAGGAAACGGAGCTTTCAAGTCGCTATGACCTGTGTTACGGTCGGATATTTATTGCTTCCATCGATGTTTTTATCGTCGGAACTGCTGCGAAGCCAGGGGCTGAGTCCGGCTTTTATGTTCGAAAGTTGCGTGCTGCCTGTTATTTTCGACGAAGGCGAGATCAATAGTTCGGTGATTGGACGATTGATGCCGAATGAGTTAAACCAGCATGCTGACCATTTTTGACTGGTGTTGGTGTCTAACGTCTAAATTATCCAGGCCCTACGGAAAGTTTTCATTGGACGAAAGTCAAGCTTCCTCCAACTAGTGTCATGGGCGGCTCATACCGACATAATTGATTCTGGTTGGTGACAGCGATAGAGGTTAAGTGGGTTGCCTATTTAGTGACTGAGCATACGGCGGTCTCACCAGAGAACTACAGAGAACTGGGATCTAACTACTGGGAATACAAGTATCTCCTCAGCTTTGGCAACCGAAATAGAGTAAACGAATCCTAAAGCTGCGACAATGCATAACTTGCAATACTAGAGGCATAAAACGGCAGAGCATAAGTGGAATAGGAGCCGTTGGCATAAATATGGGTCGGTGGCTATACACTATGAGGTGTGCGCTCATTTTAAAGTTCAAGTCTTATGTATATACTTCAGCTGTATGTAACTTTGAATACCATCACGAGTGCGAATGGTGTAGTGATTTGCGTTGTTCCACTGTCGCACCAGTTAAAAATGTGGAACATGTCGCACCAGTTAAAAATGTGGAACATGTGACCTTAGTTGTTCCACTGTCGCACCAGTTAAAAATGTGGAGCATGTGACCGTAATGGTGCCGAGTGAGCGGAGGTCAAGGATCACCATGGACTGATCGCGAGGGTCACATAGGAATTGGAGCGTTGCAAAGGTTTTCATAGATTCGGAAACCGACGATACTGCGACGGGGCGCAAATCAGTTGGAAATTGCTCACTGTCCAATAAGTATTATAACACTGGCAGCGTGATCGTGACCTTGAACTGAAATCAATATATTTGAGTTTTAAGTTTGATCGTGTTTCAAGTTCTATCTTGTTTTATTCGTTCTTCGCATTCCACCAGCCGTCAGAGCACTTCCAACTGCCGATGCAATTACAATGATCGATATATTAAATACGTTCAGGACAAACACAAATTTTAATTTCAGTAAGATTCTAGGTACCCGATACAAGACGCTTTAGAGTACAGGTACAACCAGGAAAGGATCTAGGGGCAACGGTGCTGGCAGCCCCCCCCCCCCCCCGATAAAATTGGCGCCCCTGCGCCGAAGGCGCAATCTGTGCACCGCAGGCGCACCAGGAGTGACACATTACGCGCCTTAGGAGACACCTGCTGCCTTCAAACATCAGCGTTGTCATACACTATAGACATGCACGCAATGCCCTCTTAATTTTATTAAATGGAAGGCGCCCCAACTGGTAAGCAGTAGCCGCCCACAGAAATGTTCAGAGGCACTGAAGGCGCCCCTATGGAAAATAACGTTTAATGGACCGAAGGACATGGTTATTTTTGTCGAGAAGGCGCCTATTGATACGCCGACAGAACCCAGAAGTGCACCCCGAATCTGAGGAGGGCGACCCAAATCCGAGGAGCAGAGGTCTATAAATGGCGAGATTTGTCGCTCACGACGAATCTAGGGTAATTACTGTCGCACGATGAAAACTCTCCAGTAAGGATTGTCGCCACATGGCAAAATACTTTGAGTTAGACGCCTGGATGCGCGTTTCACGAGGGAAGCCGAGTCACTCCGATTAGCGTGGGTAATAGAGGAGACCTTAGACGCAGATGAAATCGAGAACTTTACATCCGAGGCCAGGAGTGCCCCAAGTCATCATTTTTGTTTTCTAAATTTTCCCGTTTTTTTTTTCTCACACAGAATGGGACGCACAACCAAGTGTAACGAACAAGGTACATTCTCTTGCTCGATTCGGCCGGGTTCTGATCCTCCGACAACGGCATAAACTTCCCCAAAGCCCAATATTTGTCGCTTTACTAACAAAAATATGTCGCCAACGCTCGCTACCAGACATGTGCCATGGCCAAAAAATAGGATCCAAGATCCACAAGATCCCATGACAAACTGATTTTCCAGGATCCAAGACCCACAGGATCCCACGACAAATTTTCTTCCAGGATCCAAGATTCATAGGATCCCACGAAGAAAAAAATCCAGGATCCATGATCCACAGGATCCCACGACAAAATGATCCTGCAGGATTCAGGATCCAACAATATCCCAGATCTTGGATCCTGGGGATCCTGGATCCCGGATGTTTTTTAGTCTTGGCACATGTCTGATCACCACATGTAAATCTTACACCCTTAACATTGAGTGTGGGAGTTTTAAAACATGAAATACATGCATTCTTATATTGAAGCACCACAAAAGTGAAATATGCTTAACCCTCGCCCTACGGGGGGTTCTAAAACTACCCCCCCCCCCCTTGAGGTTTGTATTGCATAACTTTTTACACATGCGGCGAATCTTGCTGAAATTTTCAGTAGCTGAATGTACAACAATTATACGTATGCTGTAAAAATTTCATTGAAATTGGAATTTGGGAGATAATGATGTTTGGATAACGTCAGGTTTGTGGAAAAACGATACATGATTGCAAAATCGTAGAGAACAGAGTTTTAAAGAAAATTACAAACGCATTTCAGAAAAGATATAAAATGTCATTTTCTTTAAAATGGTGATCTCGGATTTGCAAATTTTTGGGCTTTAATCTCTAAAATGAACAAAAACTGATTTTTTTTTAAATCACCGCAAAATCAAAATTTTCAAAGATGTTAAAAAACGGAATACATGTGAGAGAAATAAGTATCGACAATACCTAAGCTGAATTTCAAAGTAATAGCTCTATATTTGACTGAGTGATGGCTCCCTAAGTGTAAGAAACTCATGACGTCATTTTTTAATAACTTTTTGGGGCTTTTTTTTGCCAGATACGAACAAATAATTACCTTTTCTATATTTCTGAGACAAAAATGGTCTAAAAATATGCCTTTTTATTTACATTTACTAATTTTTAATTTTGAGGTTTTCTGACAGAGCAAAATCGCTGTTCTAGACGTGGTCGATCGAGGTCAATCACTTGACCTGGAAGGTCACTCATTGACCCGAAACCTACAAATTGCATACTGTTAGATTCCAAACATGACAGGCAACATGTTGGTTCTTACTGCGTTGCTCTATGTTGCTTGGTTTGGAAGTTAACCGGGGGATCTTTTTAGGACCCTCCCCCGTAGGATGAAGGTGCAAAAAGTTATCGTAGGGCGAGGGTTAAGCTTTAAACAGGAGGGAATGAGAGCCACATCAGTTATGAATTCAGGTTGGAACGGTTTTGGGTCTGGCTGAATGAGCTGAAACGGGATGGGGGCTGAAAATGTGTACCGTGAAGGGCCATGACCCAAAAAATAGGATCCAAGATCCTCAAGATCCCACGAAAAATAATTTTCCAGGATCCACAGGATCCCACGAAAAATCGTTTTCCAGAATCCAAGATCCACAGGATCCCACGACAAAGTGATACTGCAGGATCCAGGATCCAACAAGATTCCAGATCTTGGATCCTAGGGATCCTGGATCCCGGATCTTTTTTGGATCTTGGCACATGTCTGCTCGCTACCAAGTTGCCGAAAAATAGACCTCTGCCGAGGAGGGCGCCCTCAAACCCATAGAGGGCGCCTCCAAACCCATTGAGGGCGCCCCAAAATTCCAGAGAGGGCGCCCCGATGCCCGAAAAGCATCCCGAACATTGGAACTTCGGAAGGGCTCCCTTGAAACTCGGAAGAGCGCCATCAAACGCAATGAGGTGCACCCATAATATGAGGAGGGTGCCCCCAAACCCATGGAGGGCGACCCCAAATTATAGCACTGTCAAAATGGTTTTGGTGTGTTACAATAATTAATTATTTTGGCGCGACACTGCAATTTTGTCACGACAACCGACCCTCATGACCATGGCACCCCCGTCAGCCGCCCCTCATGACCATGGCACCCTCGTCAGCCGCTCCTCATGACCATGGCACCCTCGTCAGCCGCCCCTCATGACCATGGCACCCTCGTCAGCCGCCCCTCATGACCATGGCACCCACGACAGCCGCCCCTCATGACCATGGCACCCACGACAGCCGCCCCTCATGACCATGGCACCCACGACAGCCGCCCCTCATGACCATGGCACCCTCGTCAGCCGCCCCTCATGACCATGGCACCCCCGTCAGCCGCCCCTCATGACCATGGCACCCTCGTCAGCCGCCCCTCATGACCATGGCACCCACGACAGCCGCCCCTCATGACCATGGCACCCACGACAGCCGCCCCTCATGACCATGGCACCCACGACAGCCGCCCCTCATGACCATGGCACCCCCGTCAGCCGCCCCTCATGACCATGGCACCCCCGTCAGCCGCCCCTCATGACCATGGCACCCTCGTCAGCCGCCCCTCATGACCATGGCACCCTCGTCAGCCGCCCCTCATGACCATGGCACCCCCGTCAGCCGCCCCTCATGACCATGGCACCCTCGTCAGCCGCCCCTCATGACCATGGCACCCTCGTCAGCCGCCCCTCATGACCATGGCACCCTCGTCAGCCGCCCCTCATGACCATGGCACCCCCGTCAGCCGCCCCTCATGACCATGACACCCTCGTCAGCCGCCCCTCATGACCATGGCACCCACGACAGCCGCCCCTCATGACCATGGCACCCACGACAGCCGCCCCTCATGACCATGGCACCCCCGTCAGCCGCCCCTCATGACCATGGCACCCACGACAGCCGCCCCTCATGACCATGGCACCCACGACAGCCGCCCCTCATGACCATGGCACCCACGACAGCCGCCCCTCATGACCATGGCACCCTCGTCAGGTACCGAAAAATGCGCCCCTCGGGCTTGTTGACCCCCCCCCCCCCCCCCCCCCCCCGCAATGAAAATCCTGGATCCGCTCCTGGGCACAACTTCTTTGCATTTAGATGTTAGAAACAGCAATTAAGGAAGCTGCTGCTTCTATCATCTGTACAGCATGTATGTGCAGCTAGAAATAGTTTTACGGGGCGGAAACTACGAGTTTAGTCCCTGTGAAATAAATAACCAAATGTATCCTCACTTCCAGGAATTCTAACTTTATGACCAATTAAACCTTTTGTAATTATCGGGTCGATTCGTCAGAGGGATTTATATTTGACCAGCCGCAACCATTGGCGGATTAAGTTTGAGCCTCCGCTCGAGATGTTCATTGCCGTGTTGGTTGCTGTCGCCTGCGTCAGACTGGGGTCAGACGTCAGACCCCAGTCCATCGGTTGTGAATTGGTAAGGTCAATGGTCAATTATCACACAATATCTACTATTCGCTATCGGCACAACCTTTCTCAAATGAAAACTATTGACGTCATTGGATACTTCTGGTAAGGGTACACGCAACTAAATCTGCAATATAAAGATTCTACGCATCATGCAAATGCATATCACACAACTTCTATGTGCGTATTACCACTTACCTCAGACAAGCACAGAAATATCTGCCCGGAAGAGAAGCTACTGAGATCAGAGCCCGTCTAGTTGACGCCCGCTCCCGACCCCGCCCCCGCCCCCGCCCCGGCCTCGGCCGTACGGCCAGCACACTCCGCGCCTATTGATCGCTGCTGTGGGCGAGATGGGCCGCCCAAACCAGCGGCAGCAGGCCTTCATCCGTCGGAGGCCACCACGTGCTGCAGCTACACCCGGCCGGCCGGGCGACCTGCATCCCATGGAGATCAGGGAAGTCAGGGATCAGGGATCAGATCAGATCAGAAGCAGAATCAGATCAGGTAACATGGTGATGATATGAAGCCAGGAGGTGATGCTGGAGGGTAGTGGGGATCAACCAGCCTGCTGATGCTATTGGTGTTGGTGTGCTTGGTATGTACCGGTGTGTTGCATGTAGGCTCGGTGGATTGGTAGCTACTTAGGCTTCATGTTCAGTTCGATGGGGGAGATTTGTATTCATTGCACGGTTGCATGCTTCTGTTCCACGGTAAATACGTGGCCGGTACCAGTTCGATGGTTATTTTGGTACCAGTTCGATGGTTATTTTGGCACACAATCAGGTGGTTATTAGATGTTCGTTACAATGGCAAAATTAGTTTCCGGTATGGTAGAAAATGTGTTGTACTTACACATTTTCTACGATAGATTACGATAGATTAGCAAACAAATGTGTGCGCAGGAGCCCAAAATGGATTCTGGAATCTGTCTCGTGATATCTAGAGCCCGGAGCAACTCGATCATAGATCTGTTCTAGAAAAGCTGTCGGGGAATATATTGATGTCATACCTTAGATATTTATGTTGAGGGATCCATCGAGATTCCAGATCGACTTGTAAATATTGACGGCATATCTACCGGATCCAGTGTAAAGATGTTGAACTTCTAAAGCTATTTTAGATATTGCGGTATGGCCTCCCGTAAGTAAGGAACTGGGTGGGCAAATGCCCACCCAGTGCTCCAAATTTCCCCCCAGTGGCGGGAATTTGCCCACCCAGTTGTAAACTATGAAATTACGGGCATCCGTAATCTCCCGTATCCTCTCGGGGACCAAAAAGCAACAACATAACCATTTTGGTATCGGTAGTCAATTTTTCTTGTTTGGAAGCATTTGGATGCACATGGAAAGACTTATCACGCCACACCAAATGGGAGTTCATCACAGAGAAACCCTACGGATTCGAGTCATTATTCTAGCCATTCATTATGATCTGGGTAGCTGTTACCCAGATCTACACAGCACAGTCACTGCTATACTAACTGCTGCACTGGACATCCCTCATTACTGTGTGATTTGGGGGATTTCTGGGTACAGATATAATATAATAAATACGTTTAATCGTGTTCCCGTCATTTTGTATGTGTATTCACGATATCAGCGTCTTTCCATGCAAGACGGTTTATTCCAGCTGTCAGGTTACCCCGCGCCCCGCTGCTGGATAAGTTCCCCCCTCCCGGACTTTCTCCATAACTTGAAAACTATAAAAATATATCGACGTACTTTTGTTTGTACCCTATGCTGCATGAATTATACGCCTTCTCACCAAGTTTCAATTAAATTGGTGTAGGACTTTGGGAGATAATGATGTTTTGATGACGTCATGTCATGCCATTTTTGGTGGAAAAACGATAAATGTTTGACAAAATCCTAGAAAATCAAGTTGTAACGCAAATTGGAGAAGAAAAAAATTGTAAAAGGCAAGAAAATGATATTTTTTCTTTCAAAATGGCCATTTCTAATTGTCAGAAAAAGGGGTTTTGACCCAAAAAAAAAACTTTTTTCGGAGAAATTTCCATGAAATAAAAGTTATCTTTAAAGATAATAAAAACGGGTTATATATTGGAGAACAAAGTATGGACGATACTAAAACCAAATTTGAAAGCAATACCTTTATTTTTGACTGATTTATGGCTCCCTAAGTATGAGTAACTCTAGACGTCATTATTTAAATTTGCGTTTTTTCTTTTCTTTTACTGACCAGATAATGACCAATAAATGTCACCACTGTATTTAAAAGACAAAACTGGTCTAGAAACATACCTTTTTATTTATATTAATCCATTTCAAATTTTGACTTTATGTGACCTGATTTGACCTGAACTTCACCTAAAGGCCATGATATGGGGTCAAGTTGTGAAAAATGGCTACTACTATAGAATTATACGTGTAAATTACCCCTAAAACATGTGCCGCGTGACTTCCGTAGACCTCTTGCCAATAGTGACCTTTTGTGACCAGACCTTGACCTTTGCTTACAATTTCACTTTCGCTTATGCGGGAGATGCAATATACCTTTGAGAGCACTTTGTGCGGTAATAGTCGCAATCTAAGGCTTTGAATGGGAAGTATGGCCATCAACTCAAATGCCTCGATTGTGACCTGACCGTGACCTGACATGTGACCTTATTTTAAAAACTTCGGGTATGCATTAGATTCGTTTCATTAAAAGCTTTTGATCGCCGACTTCTGCGTCTCGCTGCGGTCATTGGTTCGGAAGATACGAGAGGAAGGGGGTCACATTTACCCCCTCAGCGGGGCGCGTTCAGCTGGAGATCCCAGCGGGGCGCGGGTAAAGATGGATGCAAAGTTAAAAACCACACATCCACGCTAAAAGGTAGACAGTGAAAACTTAAAGGTCAGGAAAAACCCACTCCGCCGGCGTACATGCTTGTAAACTGTTTCAGCACGGAATCATTGCTGCGGCGATACTGGCGAGAGTTTCGCGCGTTTCCGTGCTGTGCAGTCGCTAGATCCTGCTTCGGACGCAGCTACCTCTTCGTGTTCGGGCCACGGAAACTC
Organism: Chirona hameri; assembly: GCA_036785665.1. Lineage (NCBI taxonomy): Eukaryota > Metazoa > Arthropoda > Thecostraca > Balanomorpha > Balanidae > Chirona > Chirona hameri. Next base: position 9,067 of record JAXIVJ010016845.1, on the reverse strand, counting down.
CGGTCAGCAGCAGATCAATGATACAGACGAAGAACTGATCAGAGGGGCGCCTGGCAAGGATGCCCTCACAACTCCATTATAACCAGGGAGAAGCCTCTCAAATCCCAGAAGGAAGCCGAGAAGCCTTACAAAATTGGTAACAGAAGAGACATTACTCAGTTCTGGAAATATGTCATTTTCGGGCGTCGTTACTAACGGCAAATAATGAGTTGTGCATTTGTTTTCGCCTTCGAAGCGGTGCGAACAATTATTCAGCCTGGTTTTAATTAGTTATTGATTAATTTGATGCACATATTTGATATAAAATGGACATTGACTGCATTTTTAAAAGAGTAAAATAATGCCTACGAACATCATAGACCGGTACGACCGGTTTTGCTCCCTTTATACTTTTTAATTGTTTATTTTAATTTGATACATTATTACTATGTGATAACCCTTAATGTTCCAAGCGGCTTGGGGCGCTGCCAATCTGTGCCGGTTGCAAGGTGTGCAAGCAGAATTTTGCAAATGTAGGGTCTAGAAGAAAAAACTGCACATAACTGTTCTGAAACGTCACAAGTATTAATATTGAGAAGAAATTGACAGCCACATAACAATTGCGCCGCCAAAAGGCGCGAAATTTGAGGTTTGGGAAGGCTCGAGCACTATTTTGCTATTTTAATCAGACCATAGGGGTATTACGAAAAAATTAGACTGGAGCAAAAGGGAGGACCCAAAAAAAATGTCCCCCCCCTTTAGGGCCAAAGGGGCCTCCTGGAGCCGCCTGTGCCCCTCTCCATAATCTAAGCCCGCTTCGCCAAAATGCCCACCCAGTCCAAAATACTTACGGGAGGCCCTGTATTGCGGACTTTCTATTTTCAATGGACCCGATGGAATCATATATCTGTTATTGAAATTGATCGTAAAAGCTACAACCATTATATATTTTATCATGGGATTTTGTGTTTAAAATTCCATGAAGACCTGCATTCCCTTCGACATTTGTCTCGAGAAAATCAGCAAAATGCAAAAGTAGAAGAAAAAGAGCTACCTCTAAGATATGTGACTTAAATTCAACAAGAATTAGATGTCCCTGGAATCCCTGGTTTATTATGTTTTGTTACGAGATCGGATGGGATCCTACATGATACATCCGCTATTCCATTTTAGAAGGCTCTTATTGGATCCGTTCCTATGACCCATGCACACGTCTAGGTGTGCTTTTGTCCGTTATCCAGCGTCTGGTATTCGTCACTTTTGTCCGTTATCTGGTATTCGTCACTTTTGCAGTGTTTTGATACCGGTACCGGTTAAAAGTTTTTAGACAATACAAAACACAAAACCGTGGCGTATAGACTATGATGGCAGATTGTGTCGGCACACCCGCTGGGCAGCTTGGCCCTTCAGTCTTCACATACATCGCCAATGAATAGACCCAAACACCTCCGCTTCTCGAGGAAATTGCAGTAAGACTAAACAAACAGTGTTACGCTTATTTCACGGACAAAAAGCGCTAACAGCCTGCCTGAATGCACTACACGTGCGGAGTGAATGCCTGTGGTGGTGTCGGGGTGATGGCGGATGATTGTATCACTCGTGCAGGTATCGATTGGAAGGGAAGGCCGGTCGACGCGGCGAAGTCGGCCGAAACGCGGCGTCCGGGCCTGGCCACACCGACACGGGCGGGATCGGACACGGATCGACACGGTCAAATATATAGTGCTCAGCGGGACTGAGGTAACGAGAAAATTGAGGAAAATTGAGTCAAATGTGGGTAGTTGTTCTGTTGTTTTTTATATAACTACGATCGTATACATTTGTTGGACATCGTTGGACACCATTTTGGACATCGGAATTGCATGATCGGATGGTATGGTCAGGACCGCTCTGTTTGGGCGTGACCTATTCCCGTAAATTGAACCGATCTAATGAAACAGTTCACCAAAATGTATTTTCTTAAATTAATCGTTATTGACCAAACCCGTTTTGAACACATGCACTTTTGAGTTGCAAAGTACTTTTGAGTTACCTTTTGAGTTCAAGGGATTCACTCTTTGGCATGGGTGGAGAATGTAGTATGGCAGGGGATTCACTCTTTGGCACGGGTGGAGAATGTAGTATGGCAGGGGATTCACTCTTTGGCACGGGTGGAGAATGTAGTATGGCAGGGGATTCACTCTTTGGCACGGGTGGAGAATGTAGTATGGCAGGGGATTCACTCTTTGGCACGGGTGTATGGCACTCTTTGGCACGGGTGGAGAATGTAGTATGGCAGGGGATTCACTCTTTGGCACGGGTGGAGAATGTAGTATGGCAGGGGATTCACTCTTTGGCACGGGTGGAGAATGTAGTATGGCAGGGGATTCACTCTTTGGCACGGGTGTATGGCACTCTTTGGCACGGGTGGAGAATGTAGTATGGCAGGGGATTCACTCTTTGGCACGGGTGGAGAATGTAGTATGGCAGGGGATTCACTCTTTGGCACGGGTGTATGGCACTCTTTGGCACGGGTGGAGAATGTAGTATGGCAGGGGATTCACTCTTTGGCACGGGTGGAGAATGTAGTATGGCAGGGGATTCACTCTTTGGCACGGGTGGAGAATGTAGTATGGCAGGGGATTCACTCTTTGGCACGGGTGTATGGCACTCTTTGGCACGGGTGGAGAATGTAGTATGGCAGGGGATTCACTCTTTGGCACGGGTGTATGGCACTCTTTGGCACGGGTGGAGAATGTAGTATGGCAGGTGATTCACTCTTTGGCACGGGTGTATGGCACTCTTTGGCACGGGTGGAGAATGTAGTATGGCAGGGGATTCACTCTTTGGCACGGGTGTATGGCACTCTTTGGCACGGGTGGAGAATGTAGTATGGCAGGGGCACTCTTTGGCACGGGTGTATGGCACTCTTTGGCACGGGTGGAGAATGTAGTATGGCAGGTGTGGCCAATGCCGCGCCAGCATTTCATTTTTGTGTAATGCAAATGTATTGGAGCATATTGTCAGGCTATGAAAAAAGGAAAAAATAACACTAGAATCCCATTTGGTCACACCAACTTCGGGAACGATTCTCCACTCATGCAGTCTGTGGGGAATGTATTCTCTTGCGCTTGTCTTTACAGAATATGTCTAATAAATGAGGAGGAACAAAGGTGTCTTCGTGTGATCTTTGGCCTGAAACTGAATGTCCCTCGCTTCTAGACATGCCTGTGATCGATAAATCCATGCAGTTTGAAAGAAGAAGATTTAAAATGTTTCAACCCCGAGCTTGCATGACCTCTGGGAACACATCACCGGCAGCAACATTAGCAAGGCAAACAAAAGCTGGCTTCCCGAGGCATTAGTCAAACTGGACAGGGCTCTACAGCCAGTTTAATTAGCAAGGCTTTTCAGAAAAATGGAGCTAGGCACCGACGGTACGCTTGTTTCGTTATGCGTCAGTACATGGAGACCATTACACGGTGCTATACCATCACGGAAAGTTACGGATCTATGCATGATGTATTATGTGTCTGTCACATGTCCCACCACCGTCGCGTTCTACCGAATGGATGTCTACTGCCGATCACTACAGCCATTCTTTTCTAAAAACGACAAGACATCCTCAAGCAAGTTCCTGAAACGGGGTACTCGTCGGTTCCAAGTGACATTAGTGATCGCGGTGATGCCGGGCACCGATGACGAGACGGCGTAGTGCGCAGTGCACACACCCGTCGCTCTCTCTCTCGTAGTGTATTACTACATCGTGTGCTACCTACTACCACACTACCAACTGCAGATTAACCTCGTCAGAGTGCTGTTCTTTGCTAGCTCCAGGAGAAGTTTCGTCTACAATTGGTGTTTGTATTTTAGTTAATTTTCCACAGATGGAGCACGTAGATTCAGAATAGGTAGCGGATAACTCTGTTCGGGTAATCTGATACATGCGAGTAAGATAAAGATACATCGTATCTTTCCTCCTTCAGCTCCTTACCATACATGATCAATGAAGCATGCTCATTTCATTTTCCGAACATTATGGATTTCTGGAACTCTAGAGCTCTGAAGAATAATACACGTTGCTGCAAACATCCTAACTTCAGATAGACTGGTAAATCAGGTCTCATCATTTACCATATGTGTCGCTGTGAAGCGAACTTTGTACCGTATACCTGTTAGGGATTTACATCGTCAATGGGGCACTCTTCGGAACATCCCACACTGTACTTCGCGATGAAACCGGAACGAAAATATAATTTGATCTTTAGAAGCCTACTTTCTTGGCATGACATTAAGATATAGGATAACGTAGGAGTGTAGTTTCTCAAAATCAGTTGAGGGGGCTGAATCTAGCCTAGCATCCTGCCTAGCACACCAAAAAAAAATCGCCCTCATGAATAGTGTTTTTGTGGGGGGTATACAAGACAATGTCGTATTTTCAATGTTGATTTGTCTTGGTATTTCTTGATATCATTTTAAGGGGCGTAGCTTCTCCAGAAAAGTTTGGGGGGCTGAGCTGGGAAAAATCGCTTAAAGTACCATCAAAATCCACAAAAATACAGATTTCTCCCCGGATTTGACCCACTTCCTCGTCCAAGTTGGGAGGGGGGCTGAAGCCAATTTGTGGGGGGGAGGGGCTGAAGCCCCTCAACTGAATAGGATCCTACACCCCTGATCATTTCCCTTGTATTGTTGATGTATGTCAAATATCTGCTTCAAGTTGCAGTAGCTGAGTTACAAGTTGAGAGGGATGAGTCAAGTTGAGAGGGCTGAAGCTCCCCCAACTCTGGAATCAACTCTCCCAGCCCCTCGACCCTCAGTCTGGGAGAATGATTTTCGAATCAGCTCATTTCTACAGACGCAGACGGTTACCAGGCCCGTGACGCTTCTGCCAACATTATTCTCAATGTATTATTCGAGTCAAATTGGACCATTTGTTGTTTTGACTCACCTACGAATGGAGAGCATCGAACGTCCATGAAGACAGCAACGTATTCATATTCGTATTCAAATACGTATTCAAAGTTACTCCAATTTCGCCGAAATTTCCACACGATAAGCCCAATAGAGTCAGTACACAGCCTATGAAGTAATACGTGAATATAATAAACGGTTTGACCTACAGAGGTCACAATAGGTCAAACAGGTCAAATACGTGGTACCCCTAGCGTATCACCTAATTGACTTAGATAAAAAAAAATATTATAAGAAAATACTCGGCACAGGGTGAAGATCATGCACAAACCAAGATTGGACCAGCACTGTTTGACCTCAGGTTAAAAAAAAAACACTCCCTTTACTGATGCATATAACGACGGCCTAGTTTGTGGTTGCGACCCTCAATGTTTGGAAATTGTTTCACTTATTTGCAACATTAGGAGTTTTGCATAGTTTTGTCTCTGGCTGTATATAACACTATGCTTTATATTATCATGAAAAATAATCATTAAAAAAAATAACAAACAATACAAAATCTGGCAATTAAATCGGAAGCTCATCGATGCACATCGACGGCGACCTATTTAGTGTCGGTGATTTGTTTAGAAGTGCCCATTCAACAACGTTGAAAAGATTGATACAAAAGCGCCAGATGTTTCGTTTTCCAATAGTAGAGGGAAAATATCGGTCATGAACTCCTTAAGAAGTATATGTACTTGCTTTTTAATTTTGACAGACTTCCAACTTTGAATTAGGGAATAATTGTATTTAATTCTTAAATTTAGATCACATCATTTGAATACCATAACGGTAGCCAAATAAATTGTTGCTAACAAAATAAGAAGGTCATTATTTCCCTTGAAATGGCCTTGCGAGACATTTGACATATGATTGACTTTTAGGTAGGTACTTGCAGTCTAGGCCATGTTGTCACGGAAAATCTAAGAAGTGAGATACCTCAAGACAACAGCCATTGTTGCAAGCAAAATTAAGGCATATGTCTCCAGAAGAACGCTATTTTAGTAAGGCAATAACAATTAGGCAAATATTAACCCGCGAGTTACTGGGGTATATTCCATAACGCGACTTACTGGGGGGGGGGGGGGCTATCCCCCCTCCCTCGGATCTCCGGAACTACTGGACTGATTGTAAAAATTCAAACGGCATTCAATAGCCCTGGGAAATTTATCGAGTGAAACATAATATTGTTTACCTCGGGGTCACCGATCATGTCACAGGTCAGGTCAAGTACAAAATGTTTGACCGTGTCAAAAGGTCACGATGGATGGAATTGTCGCGCAAAATTGCGATATTAAACGCATAAGCTGTCGATAAATCGGTATGATTCGTTTTCCCGACACTTCTAAGTACCATTCTAAGCTGTTTATGACCTTGGGTCAGGTCAAGGTCATCCGATGTCGCGAGGTCAAACTGCAGATTACGGTCATTAGGCGTTGTAACACATGTTTATGGGTTTGTTTTCCGTCTAGATCGCGAAAAATGACCTTAGAACATTGTTTGTTCCATATAAATAGAAGTAAAAAGCAAAAACGGAAATGCGTTTTTTATTCATAGTAATGCCAGGAATAAGAGAATAACACAACAACGAATAAGATAATGCTATTCTCTTATTCCTGGTAATGCTGTGAGTGGTGGTCGATTTTTGTCATTTAAAGGTCATAAGTCAGTCATTTTTGAAGATATCGACTTCAAATTGGGTACACATATTCACCGAACACGTCTCGATCACATATATTCCTGTTTTTGGATAATTCTGACTTATTTTTTTAAAATTGGGTAAAAACAAAACAAAAATGTATTTGGATTTCTCAAAATTTTGAATTTTAACCAAACTAAAAAATCCGAGATTGCAGTTTGATAGCCCGGGCTATTGTCAGTAATTTGATTTAAGACAATTTAATTTATCTCAAACATTGTACCTTTGACAGCGTTTTCCGCAAACCATTATTTTTCAGCAAAAACCGAAGAACTTGACGTCACTCTGACGTCATTCCCGGTTGCTCTATCATAACCTCATATTTTTTCTTTGGTCAACATGTGTAGAATTGATGTGAAAAATGGTTCTGCTAATTTGGGGACGATACTGGTGTTGGTTTAGGAGTTATTGTAAAATAATGGGAGGGGGAGGGAAAAAATGGCCCCCGCCCCCAGTAAGTCACGGGTTAAGTAGTTGAACAAAGTTCCGAAGAAGTTTCCGGTTAGTCTAGCGGGTGTTCGGCCACTGCTGAAATGCGTAGTTCATGATCATGACGAACCTGAACAGGTTCATTTTTTCAAAGATGACCAGTGACCTCGTCTTAGCCGAACAACAACATTTAACGTTGAAGAGGCACCGAAATGTAATCACATGAACTCAGTGGAAGCCTTAAATTGCCGTTGTTGACTGTTATAGGATGAAACCAAATTAGGAAATAGCATATATATGAGCAATGTCATATAGTTCCATGAACATCACAATAAATCATGGCGAGCACAAAATTCCATTTCCATGAATGGAGGTCATGTTCATCAATGTGTATGGGTGAATAATTGCACTGTTGTTTTCACGGAAACACAGCGAGGCTGAAAGAAATTCGGCGTAGGTTCGATACGTCTTAATACCTCCATGTTTCCGCTTTAGCTCTATTGATTTGTGAGTAACGTAGAATGACCCGACCCGTCAACAACCAGCATTGCTTCATGAGATAAGCCGACGAAGGGAGGCAGTTATTATTATGCCTTGTTATTTGCATTTGTAATCAATTCATACCCCATATGGAATGCTGAAATATAAGCCAGCGATAAACCCAGCCAACATGTATAGGACAGACGGTAAATTCCGACTATAACCAGTGAACCCGAGCAGTAACTGATTAGCGCCCTGCGCGGTCAAACAGGTCAGGCCAGGACGCGTATACCGCCAGGACGCGTCAGGTCAGGCCAGGACGCGTCAGGTCAGGCCAGGACGCGTCAGGTCAGGCCAGGACGCGTCAGGTCAGGCCAGGACGCGTCAGGTCAGGCCAGGACGCGTCAGGTCAGGCCAGGACGCGTATACCGCCAGGACACGTCAGGTCAGGCCAGGACGCGTCAGGTCAGGCCAGGACGCGTCAGGTCAGGCCAGGACGCGTATACCGTCAGGACGCGTCAGGTCAGGCCAGGACGCGTCAGGTCAGGCCAGGACGCGTCAGGTCAGGCCAGGACGCGTCAGGTCAGGCCAGGACGCGTCAGGTCAGGCCAGGACGCGTCAGGTCAGGCCAGGACGCGTCAGGTCAGGCCAGGACGCGTCAGGTCAGGCCAGGACGCGTATACCGTCAGGCCAGGACGCGTCAGGTCAGGCCAGGACGCGTCAGGTCAGGCCAGGACACGTCAGGTCAGGCCAGGACGCGTATAGTGTGTTGTCTGGTCACCTGTAGCGGCCTGTTATATAGGATATATAGCGGCCTGTTATATAGGAATCATAGGCATAAGAACTGGGGGAGGGGAGCAGGGGGTCATGATCCCCCATCACTTTTTAGCAACAAAATGATAGAAGCTTGTAAATAAGGAAATTTTGAGACAGCAAAAGGTAGAACAAGACGTGAAGAGCTCAAATCGGCAAAGAAAGCTCGCATAGGGGTGAAGGTTTGCTCTCAAAAGAAAATTTAATTTCCACTCCCTCTCCCACCCCCACTTGTCATGGCGTTCCTACGTCCCTAATCGGAATGGCGTTCCTACGTCCATAATCGGAATGATTGCTATTTTTAGCAGACGTAATGAGCACATGAACCTGAGGCGTCCGACAACAAAATTAACCAGCCCTAGCTCTACTACGCTCGGTTAATGATAACCTGATATATGACCTTCAACAAGCCCTCGCTACTGTCCTTGACTGGAGCCAGGCTGGCGCCGGACCAAGCCGGTTCACGTCTGAAGGATTTGGATAGCTGATGTCACCTGGCCTCCATCACGGCCTCCCCAAACTGAACCTAACCTGGCTCTGGGCACTAGATCAAATAGGCGTGCCAATCCACCTGGCAACCCGCTGCCAGATGGACCCCCCGGCAGCGGGTCAACACAGGAGAGGGGGGTCTGCCGTCGTCAGTCGACACCGCACCCCTGGCCGGCTGTTTGTGTTGGCTGCCGGCCGGGTTAGGACGCGGCCCGCGGTGTTTAAAGTGGCCGCCGGCAGGTG
>JAXIVJ010016844.1:5000-27753 GCA_036785665.1 Chirona hameri | reverse complement strand
GGGCGGACCGCAGTCGCAGTCGCTGTCAAAAGCAGAAGTTGAGCCGGGGGGGGGGGGGGGGGGGGGGAGGTAGAGAGCGGGCCGTGTCAGCCATCTACCGTTTGTACGCCCGGCTGTTTGGGGGGGGGGGGGGTAAATCACGGTTTCAGGACCTTTGGGGAGGGGGAGCATGGGCCCACTTGCCCCCCCCCCTGGATCGACCCTGGAGGGGAACTTATTTTCGCGAGTGTTCGTGGACACTTATTTTCGCGAATCTTCTTCGCTATCGCCCCGCCCAGATTTCAATAACACTTCGTGTAGGGAGTTATCTGGGCCGTAAATTCACGCTGTTAAGTTTTCAGCCCCGTCCGTCGAATGGTTTTTCGAGTTTTAGCCTCGGGCAACTTTGTAATGTTATGCAAAACTCTAATTTTCAGAGGGCAATATCTCCCATTAACCCATCATGCGAGTCATGTAAACCTATATATCATCAGAGTCGTCAGAAACCATAGATTATTACAAGTGGCCGGCAATGCGATCGGGGCATTGCCTTGGGGTCAAAATGGTAATCTGGTTTTAACCCCTGAAGGGTTTATTTCGCTTCCCTCGGTGTCTGCGACCCCACTGGAAATGCTTCCTCTGCTGTGCTGCTGTGCTGTGCTGTACCGCGCACGTGACCTGCGAGTATCAAGTCTGTGTCACCATCTGTCTGACCTGCAGGAGGTGATCAAAGTTTTGTTTGGCAGAGACCCACGTGGCGGCACGTAGCACGTGCCACGTGATACTAATCGACTTGCGACCGGTACCAGAATCTGTCCGCTGTTTTTCCGCATCGAACGGAGTCACCCGCGTCGAAATCCGGCCCGGCCGTTTGGGGCTCCACGTGCTAATATACTCCGTCAGACAGACAGCCAAACAAGCTCCTCCCCCACTTTTCTGAGCGACGGCCCGTTGGAAATCTTCGAACTCTGAAAGCCATGTAAACATGTTTCTCATTTTTCTACGATTTGAATTATATTACCATTTTTGTTTATTGCAAATTTTGAAATTTTAACATGTGACCTCAGGTCAGAACACGTGATTTTATCATGTGGCCATTTAATTAAAATTCGGATTTTTGCCATGCTAGAAAATACTTTGATACATATTCCTATGGGTGCCAACTCAGCCAATTCAACCAATGGTGTAACGGCAGCCCCTCATATTTTTATGAAATTACGTGCAAAGTGGTTCTTCATAGCCCTCATTCCAGAATTCCTGGTCAAAACGGCCCTCTAACAAATACTTTGTCTGTTAAAGTGACGTCATTTTGTGACGTCACAGCATGTTGGTGAAACTGCAAAGCGACATATCTCCTAAAGTTGAGAAGATATTTGTAATCGATCAGCGTCATTTGAAAGAGAATGTCCCAGACTTGCCCGTGAGCACCACACAAAAATCAGTATAAGACAAAATATATATTATTTGTTCACAAATTCTATAATATATTTATTTTCAACATTTAGTCACCTCAGATTTTTACGAAACTGAAATATTTGAACTCTGCGTGTCTTTTTACCTTGTTTAGGCTAAAATGCGTGTCCTTTTTACCTTGTTTAGGCTAAAATAAACTTTGGGGAACATAAACTACAACACCTTTCTGCTCTCGTGTTCTTCTCGGCTTTGACTCCATCTATATATGGTGTCCTTACAAAACCATCTATATCTCGAGAACTAAAAGAGCTAGCGAAGCGCGGGAAAAAAAGCGTTTCAAAGAGAATTGAATACTGATGTTTCTCCTCGTTTGACCTTAGGTCAATATTTAGGTCATGGGAGGCCATTGAATTTCAAACATTCTAAATATCGCCCGAATAGTTTGTATATAATAACTTTTGACAGAAGAAAGATGAATAATACACTATTTACCATTGTATTTCTCTCGTTGAGACGCATCGAATGGTATATCGGGGTGACTCGCAGAATAGGTCATATCCCCCCCCCCCAAAAAAATGACCTGAGGTCAGGTCAAGGTCAGGTAACGCAAATTATACATCAATCAATGTCTGTCTCGGGTCTTGAATTGGGTCTCGGAATATAACACCCATTGTTATCTGGGGTGTCATACGAGCTGTAGCTGTTTGGGCATATAATACCCACATTGTGTGAACTTCTTGACCTGGCGTCATCTAGGCGTCATCTCAGCGTCATCTCAGGCACTGGCGGATCCATATGGGGGCGGAAAAAGCCCCCCACCTCCCCCATCCCACGCTCGACGGGGACGGCAATAGAAATTAGCCCCCTCCCCCCAAAAAAAACCCGCTGAAACTGGCGATGAAAAATGGGTACTGACTGCGAAAAATAACTTCTTGCGATAACAAAAAAATCGTTATTTTTTCCCTCGTTCGTGTTTCCTCTATCTTGTAGCATTCGGTAGCAGGAGGGAAAGTGACGCGTGCATATTTGGAAATGCCTAATACAAAATCCAGACCCATTATACTTAACTCTATTAGTGGGAGGCTCCTGGCTACCTCTATTAGTGGCGGGGGGGGGGGGGATTCCGACCCGGAGATCTCAAGATCTACCCGTCCGATTTTCAAAAATCAAACGGCGTTTGATTCCCCTCAACACAATCTACATTTCCTAACAAATACACAATCCGACATTTTTGATTAGGGGGAACACGGGGGCAAACACTACAAATATTAGATGTATTTGTGATCCAACACAGCTGTCATGTTTATCAACCGATTTTAACGCAACTAATGGGGATGGATAGATATTTAATTGAGGATTGATTCGAGATTGGGGATTGACGATGACTTTGGAAAATTCAAAAATCATAGGCGTTTTCAGGTTTGGGGTAAAATAAACGCCTTATAAAACCATCTTTTTTCTTCTTGTTTTCGATAAATGAAATGGTGCGCTATTGTACCACCGGACACAATAGTTATACAGCATATTTTCATCCATCGGCGGTGCCAGGTTAGCGAAAAAGGGAGACAAAATATATGCAAAATAACTTCCTGTAAACCTCCCCTTTTCAAGTCCCCTGAAACCGCCTCTGCCGTGTAATATTGATTATAGTTCACTAAAATCAACTAATTTGCACCTGTTTCAATCACCGTAAACCTATGGTAACTCCTTTATACTTCAGGCAGTTAGGAAGAAGCCGTGAAGTTCGCATCCCGTAATATCGTCAAATGTCACCGAAAAAAACTCCAAAAACCGGGCCCTGGAAACCCTCTGCTCAGGTTAGGAACTCATCATTTTGACTCCATATGTGGAATTCAATTCTAGGAAAAGTCCCAAAATTTCATGGGTATGCTCCCAGCCGCTCGGGAGATATCTGCGAAAAATATGAGGGGGAAGGGGGAGGGGCGGATCCCCCCCCCCCCCGCCACTAATAGGGCTCAATTGTCAGCCAAAACTAAATATTTTATTTGAAATTCGGTTTGGGTATTGTCTATACTTTGTTCTCCAATATAAATTCCGTTTTTTATATATTATATTATATTTATATTTTATATCCGGTTTTTAAATATGCTCGTAAATTTTGATTTTGTGGGATTTTTTTCTCCATTTTTTTTTATTCTTCATAAATCACATCATATATCAAATCATATGAAAAGCCGGAATATATATTGGAGAACCAAATATGGACGATGTCTCAAACCAAATGTCAAAACAATATCTGTGAGTGTTGACTGACTTTGTGGCTCCCTAAGTATGATGGGTCTCGACTTTGTATTCGACATTTCCAAATATGTCTGGCGCTATTTTCGATCTGGAGCGATTCCTACAACCAAACGTAAGTTAAAAAAACGACGCGTTTTGGCCCCAAAGTTTGATAGCGCTGAATAGCGTGCGTGGAACGCATTTCGACAGGTATTTGAGGAATTGTGACTGGGGACTTGGGTATCGTTGTTTTCCTTTCCCTGTAAATATGTAGCCAAATAAAATTCACACTTTGTGAATGTGTAGGTAAAGTTATATTTTTCATTGTCAAGGTCATTTAAGTTACTTAGCTTGGGTTGGCTACTTGTGGCCTCAGGCCATATCCAGAACTCAAGTAATTTCAGTACCAATTTTAAATCTGACACCATTTTGCACCGTGCTTAGGTACCTATCTCGGTGTATTTTTATGGGCGTTATGAGTAGAGGTCTCACAATTTTTAGGCATTTCCAACTAGTCAAGATCAGACCTCAGCATGAACTCATCTACAAAAATGTTTGAAAGCGACAGAAGAGGTAACATTCGGTTTGTATGGTGTTTAATACTGGCGGGACCCAGGGGGGGGGGGGGGGGCATTATGGGGAAATGCCAACCACAGGAGCATGGCGGGCATTCAATACAAGGATGTCCCCGCCGCCCCGCGTGTTCTGCATGGTCTGTAAGAAGTGATTACCGAGCGGTCGCGAAGCGCCCGTGAGGTTTTCTCGTCAACTTACTATACAAATTTATATTTGACCTGGCCCGACCCGGCCCCGAACTGGCCCGACACGGCCGTACAGACGCTTTTTGGGAAGCTAATAACTTTGGCAACCACTGCTCCGATTGATATTGGAGTTTTACCATTGGATAGGACCATCAAATCAATCTTTGTTGTTGGTATGGTGCATACTGATAGGGGTGGTACCACAGCGCGTGGCACACGCAAACGTCGAAATGAACACAAATAATTATTGATCAAGAAATGGCTTTATTGATCTTTAGAAGCACCAGTAAAACGTCTTTTTTGGGCGATGATCCGAGTGCGGGCGGCGCGGCACTGGGTAAAGCTAAAACAGGTTTGAAATATGAGACGGTAAGGAAGCTCACACGTGTAGTAGTAACACATAGTCCTTTTAGTCCTTTTAGTCCTCCATAAAAATTGCCCAGGCCTCCATGCATGCCGACAATAAAATTAAGTTGTATTAAATTGTACATGATCTCCTTTCTCGAATCCGCCAAAAGAGAGTATGTCCTGAGCGCTGCATGCTTGAAGCGTATTAAAAAAACGAATGCTTAGATAAATCAAGCCATTTTTTTAAAATCAAGAATGATTTTGGTTTCATTTCGACGGTCTGCGGGTGCCACGCGCTATGCTACCACACTCCCTATCAGAACGCACCATCACAAAATCCAACATTGATTTGATGGTCCTATCTAATGGTGAAAACCCGATCTCAATCGGAGCAGTGGTTACAAAGTTATTAGCTTCCGAAAAGCGTCTGTATGGCTGGGTCGGGCCGGGGTCGGGCCGGGTCAAATGTAAATGTGTCTAGTAAGTTGATGAGAAACCTCACGGGCGCTTCGCGCCCGCTCGGTAATTAATTTTATGCTATGAAGCATGCAGCGCTAAGGACGTACTCCCTTTTGGCGGATTCGAGAAAGGAGATCAATCAACAATGTAATTACAACTTAATTCAAGCTTCTACCAGAGGCGCGCCCGCTCGGTCATCGCCCAAAAAGGCGTTTTACTGGTAATTAGGAAAAACAATCCCCCTCCCGGTCAATGACTTTCGCTTTGAGGACCCGACCCCCCCCACGCTAAACGACTTTTCAGCGCTGACGGACTCGATACCACACCCCCCCCCCGTCAACAACTTTTCGCTGATGAAGTGGGAGCGAAACTCGATACCCCCCCCCCCCGTCAACAACTTTTCGTTGATGAAGTGGAGCGAAATTTTAGCCCCCCCCCATTCCCGAACCCTAGATCAGCCAGTGATCTCAGGTTAGGTCAACCCTGGGGTCATCTCAGGTTAGGTCAAAGGGTCACTTTAAGTGTCCCCACCTCCAAGCAAGTTTGTTGAAGGGCTATGGACGTGCTATGGTCAGTGAATGACCGCGCAATTTGAAACTCACAGGAATTCATCAGGTCAGGTCTACCTACAATTCGTTTATCTCGGAAAAATATATATCGGTGACCCAAGGTCAGGTCGATTCCGTGACCTCATTATATGTCAATGGGGACAAATACAAATAAACGTGTTCATGGGAATCCATGGGGAAATGGCTTAATTTTGACTAGTTTTCACCAGATCCACCGTTACTATGCCAAAATGCTAAGACCATTGTCACATTTTTACTCTTTGACCTATACCTACGAGGTCAACGTCAGGTGACCCTAGAGGTCACGTGTTGTTTTCAATAACTATTTTCCCAATGAAGTTGGGTGCAATTATATTGTCACCATGGTTCTTGGCTCGTCGACACACATTGATTGATGTCAAATTAGACATTTTACCTGCCCTTGACCTGACCTCATGTCAGATCATTTTTGTTTATATGACCTAACTAGGTCAACCGATATACCATTCGATGCGCCCTCGACCAGGAAATACAATGGCAAAGAGTTTGTTACTTTATCATACTTACGTCAAAAGTTATTCTATACAAACTATTTTGGCGATTTTAGAATGTTTCACAGTTCAATTATCTCCCCTGACTTAACTATTGACCTAAGATAAAAGCAGAAAAACATCAGTATTCAAATATCTTTCAAAACACTTTTTTTTTCTGCGCGTCGCGTTGCTGCGCGTCTTTTAGTTCTCGAGATATAGACGGTTTTGTGTAAGGGACAACCCATATACAGGTATATTAACACGCGCCCTGGAGGGCCTCTGATAATTACACGCCCTGGAGGGGGGGGGGGGCGGATTTCGCCCCCCCCCCTATGATCTCGAAAACCACGCAACGTAGCGACAAGCGGCAAACGACGTTAGATAGCTCGAGACAAGCTCTTTCGAAAGTATTTCGCTATTTTTTTTTCCAGGTCAATATTGAGGTCACCAGAGGTCATCAAGGGGTCAGATTTTCAAGTTTTCAAGACTTCGGTTCGAACAGCCCCCAAATATCTCGGGAACTATGATAGTTAGCAGCGAACGGAAAAAAGCAATCGAAAGTCATTGACAAATTCAATCGACATAGGTGTCCTCAGATTTGAGCTCAGGTCAATAGTTTAGGCTCCAGAGGTCATCGAATGTCAAAAAGGGTGATTTTGTTATTCAAAACTGTTTCTCCCCAAATAACCTTTTACCTAATAAAGATAAAGCAATAATGTTTACGCCATCGCGTGTATCTTGTCAAGGCGCTTCGAATCATATTCATGGTGACCGGGTTAGGTCAACTGATAAATCTGACCTCAGGTCAAGGTCAAGTGGTGACCCCAAGTTGGTCATGTTGCATATTGGGAGACGTGTCTCGACGAGACAAACATATTGGTACCGTTTTCCTCTTCTCTATCTTCATTATTCGATAGTTATTGATAAAACCGTGTTGGCGGTCACAAAATTGACGCTGACCTTAGGTCACCGATATTAGAAATCCGAGATTTACAAACTTGTTGGTATCTATGACCTTATGAAGTCCTGCAAGATTGAAAGCGGATCGTCGTTAAAACTGTGGCTGTGGTACTACTGCAAGACGTTTTGGAGTTGAGCTCATCACGTGACCTGGTCTGGTGATCTGACCTGAGATGACCTGAGGCCAAGAATTTTACATAATGCGGGAAGTTCATTTCTAAACAGGTATACAAAAAACGCGCGGCGCTGCGCGCCGCACGTTTTTGCGCTATCCTCGAAAAACCGGAGGGGTGGGCGGATTCTCGCCCCCCTCCAGGGGCGCGTGTTAATAGGGCCAAGCTGAGAAGAACACGAGCCTAGCAAAGGGTGTTGTGGTTTTTGTTCCCAAAGTTTTAGCCTCAACAGGGTAACAAGACACGCAGAGTTCAAATATATCAGTTTCACTAAAAAATCGGATTGACGAAATGTTGATAAAAATTTATATTTATATAATTTGTGATCATATAATACATTTGTTTTCTTCTTATACTTGATTTGTTGGGGGTACTGATTAAAAAGTCTGGGACATTCTCTTTCAAATGACGTTGACGGATCGCAAATATTTTTTTCGACTTTAGAAGATAAGTCCGCTTTGCAGTTTCCCCAACATGCTGTGACGTCACAAAATGACGTCACTTAACAGACAACGTATTTGTTGGAGGGCCGTTTCCGATTCACGAATTCGGAATGAGGGTCCATAAAGAACCCCTTGAACGTGAATTCATACAAGATTCTGAGGGGGGTGCCGTGTATATAATCGCACTTTTTACTTGTTGAGTTGGCAAATGACCCCTATACATACGCCTATTTTATATTCGAATAAAAACAACACATTAATTTGTGGTCAATGGCGATACTGTTGATATAAAAGGTTTCTATAATTATAATTATTCATATGGGGATATATCGCCCCGCTGAAAATTAGAGCTTTGCGCGACATGGAGAAGATGCTGAGGCTGCAGCTCCAAAACAATTCGACCGACGGAGCTGAAAAATTTCACAGCGTGAATCTACGGCCCAGATACGCCCCGACACGTAGTTTCATCGACATATGAGAAGTAGGGTGTTATGGCTTGGTCGATCTGACGTGGACTGCACCGGATGCACTGGCGGATCCAGGAGAGGAGGGGGGGGGGGGGGGGGGGGGGGGGGGGGCGGCAGGGGCAAAAACTCCATCTCAAGCTCGACAGGGGCGGAAATAGAAATTAGCCCCCCTCAACATTCGCTGAAACTGGCGATGAAAAATGGGTACTCTGCCTGCGAGAAAAATAACTTCTTGCGAAATAAAAAAAAACTTGTTTTTGCCTCGTTCGTGTTTTCTTTTACTTGGTAGCATTTTGGTAGCAGTAGGGATAGGGAAAGTGGCGCGTCTGACGCTATTTGGGAGTGATTCACAACCAACGTAAGTTATAATTTTACACGCAGCGCGCGTCGCAGCCTTTGGGTCTCCTGCTGCCTGCTGGATGCAGAGGAAGCGCGGAATGAAACTTCCTTGTATAGGTACCTATGTTGCATGGAATTCACTGACAGATCCAAAGGGGGCGGCAGGGGCCAAAGCCCCCCCCCCCCAATTCCAAGCACGACAGGGGCGCAATAGAAATTAGCGCCCATCTCCCCAAATCCGCTGAAACTGGCGATTTAAAATGGGTACTGCCTGCGAAAAATATCTTCTTGCGAAAGAAATATGTATTTTTTTGGCTTCATTCGGGTTCTCCTCTATTTGGTAGCACTTTGGGCAGCAGTAGGGATAGGGAAAGTGGCGCATCCTGACGCTATTTGGCGTGATTCACAACCAACGTAAGTTATAA
Organism: Chirona hameri; assembly: GCA_036785665.1. NCBI lineage: Eukaryota > Metazoa > Arthropoda > Thecostraca > Balanomorpha > Balanidae > Chirona > Chirona hameri. The sequence goes on along the minus strand of JAXIVJ010016844.1, from coordinate 18,664 downwards.
ATTTAACACACAGCGCGCGTTCGCAGCCCTTGGTCTACTGCTGCCCTGCCGGATGGCAGGGGGAGCGCGTGAGTGAATTTCCTTGAATAGGCACCTATGTTGTATGGAATCACTGGCGGATCCAAAGTGGGCGGCAAGCGGCCAAAGCTCCCCTTAGAATCCAAGCTCGACAGGGGCGGCAATAGAAATTAGCCCCACCCCAAAAAACTGCTGAAACTGGCGATGAAAATGAATACTGCTGCGAAAAAATAACTTCTTGCGAAAGAAGTATGTCTTTTTTGCCTGATTCGTGTTTCCTTATTTGGGTAGCATTTTGGTAGCAGTAGGGATAGAGAAAGTGGCGCGGCTGACGCTATTTTGGAGTGATTCACAACCAATGTAAGTTATAATTTTACACGCAGCGTCGCAGCCTTTGGTCTCCTGCTGCCTGCTGGGTGGCAGAGGAGAGCGTGAGTGAATTTCCTTACATAGGTACCTATGTTGTGTGGAATACGTCTACTAGTATTAACTAGTGGTGCCAATCGGTAAAATCATTTTCGGAATTCCGAATTTGTCCGAAGACCGATTCGTTTTCGGACGGACATAAGAATATTTCTTTGGACATTTTCGGACATTCGGACATCCAATGCCCAAGGATGGCTTGTCGCGAAAATCGCTTAGTTACCTTTTTATTAAACGAATGATACACTGGATGTTCTACATTTCATATCATACTTTTTTCTGCTTTCGGACAAATTTCGGTCAAACAATGATTTTCGGACAGTTTCGGACGGACAGCTGACCATGGTCTTGGACATTAGTCGGACATTGGACAAATATTTTCTGGAACTGGCACCACTAGTATTAACCCTCGCCCTACGAAGGGGGGGGGGGGAGGGCTGACAGCCCCCCCTGAGGTTTTTCTTCAATTACTTTTGACACATGAGGTACATCTTGCTGAAATTTTTGGTAGCTGAGTTTACACAAATTATACGTAGGCTGTACAAATAAAAAAGGTGAAAAAAACTCCCGTAGGGCGAGGGTTAACCCTCGCCCTACGGGAGCTTTTTTTACCTTCGCCCTACGGGCGAAGGTAAAAAAAGACAGGCCCCCTACTGACAGGCCACCTGTTAACTTCCAAGCCAAGCAACTTAGAGCAATGCGGCAAGAACCAGCATGTTGCCTGTCATGAGAGGAATCTAACGGTATGCGATTTTTAGGTTTCAGTTCAACGGGTGACCTTCCAGGTCAAGTGAATGACCTCGAATTTACCACGTCCAGAACAGCGATTTTGCTCTTCAGAAAGCCTCAAAATTAGAAATTGATAAATGTAAATAAAAAGGCATGTTCCTAGACCAGTTTTGTCTCAGAAATACAGAAAAGATAATTATTTGTTCGTATCTTGTCAAAAAAAGTCAATTTAAAAAAATAAAATAAAAAATGACGTCATGAATTTCTTACACTTAGGGAGCTCACTCAGTCAAAAATGAAGATATTGCTTTGCAATTTTGCATGGGTATTGTCCATACTGAATTCTCTCACATATATTCCGGTTTTTCTAACACCTTTGAAAATTGTGATTTTGTGGGGATTTTTCCAAAAACATCCTTTTTTGGGTAATTTTAGGGGTCAAAAACCCAAAATTTTGCAAACCGAGATTGCCATTTGAAATAAAATGCCATTTTGTATCTTCGGTGAATTGCGTTTGCAATTTTCTTCGCAACTCTGTTCTCTACCATTTTTAAAATATTTATCGTTTTTCCACCAACATGACGTCATCAAAACATGATTATCTCCCAAATTACTTAACCAATATCAATTACATTTTTACAGCATACGTATAATTGTTGTAAACTCAGCTAACAAACAATTGCAGAAAGATGCTGCGCATGTGTACAAAGTTATTCAAGAAAAACCTCAGGGGGGCCGGTCAGGCCCGAGGGCGAGGGTTAACCCGCGCAGCGCTGGGGTCTCCATCCGAACGCCCGGTGCTGGGGGGGGGGGGGGGGGGGGGGGGTAAATTTTACCCCCCTCCTATCTTCCGAACCAATAACCGAAGCGAGACGCGCAAGGCGGTGATCGAAAGCTCTCAGTGAGAAGAATCTAACGCATACTCGATTTAAACAAAACAAATAAGGTCACATATCTTATCAGGTCAGGTCAAGTGCCAAAATTTAAGTATCTATACTTTCCATCCAAAGCCTTATATTGCAGCCATTTTCACAGCCCGACCCCATATAATGGTCCTCAGGTCAAGGTCAGGTCACAATAAGGACAACATTTGAAATTGATTAATCTAAATGAACATTGCATGTTTCTAGTTCGAAATACAGTGGTGGCATATATTTGTCTGTATCTGGTCAGTAAAAGCAAAAACGAAATTTCAAAAATGACGTCATGAGTTATTTATACTTAGATAGCCAAATGTCAGTCAAAAATAAAGATTTGCTTTGAAAATTGGTTTCAGCATCGTTCATACTCGGTTCTCTAATATATCTTCCGGTTTTTGAAAATATTCAAGACAAACTTTTGTAGAAATTCTTCCAAAAATAGCGATGTTTTGCATTTTTGGGATAAAAAAACAACATTCTGTAATTCCGAGATAGACATTTTAAAGACAATGTTATTTACTTTCTTTTGACGCTTTTTATTTGCGATTTGCATCAACACGCTATTTTCTACGATTTGCAAACATTTAACTTTTTTTCTCACAAAAAAACACATGACATGACGTCACTAAAACATCATTATCTCCCATTTATTTTTCACGAATTTCACTACAATTTTGGCAGAAGACGTAAAATTGATGCACCATAAGGTACCGTAAGTTTCACTTCGATATCTGTCATAGTTTTCAAGTTATTGAGAAAATCCGGGAAGGGGGGGGGGGGGGGGTAAAATTTACCCCCCAGCGTCGCGCGGGTTAAGTAGGGTAATTAGGTTCAGTTAAAAAAATCCCAATGTTCTTTTTGTAGCTGAGGCATTCCACGACAAATCGACAAAAACAAAGTCCAAAATGACACCGTCATGTCACCGATTATGGCCAAAATTGGTATATGGGATACCTGGGGCGCTAAAGCGAGCTGTGAAATATTGCAATTGCAAGATTGCAAGATTGCGATGCAAGCAGTGGTTCAGGAGATATTGCTTTGGACATTTTTATAAGGTCACGGTGCAGGCCAATTTTTGTCAGCCCATATGGCGGAGAATTTATGAAGCAATTTAGATGTATTTTATTTCATTAGAATGGCATTGAGCTGTTTTATAACATGGTGATGTTGATTTTTTCCATTTTCAAAAAATATAAAAGAATAGTACGTTTTCGAAATTGTGCAACTTTTTTGGATACCTTTTCTCAAACGTGTTTCTAATTTTTCGCTATGCTTTTCTTACGTGTAGGGACGTGTCAATTAAGTGCACAAATAAAATTGAGGGATATTTGCCTCCAAATATCTCAAATTTGGTCATTTTACATGCTATTTTATATTAAAAAAATATGCTATTCGTTAATAACTTTTGACTGAATAAAACTAGAATGGTACGATAAACGTCATTTTGCTGTTCTCATCAAGACGAGTTGAATGCTCTGCAGCATGACCTCTTTCTGACATTTGATGACCTTGACCTTAAATTTCAATTTAAGTATTAAAAAAAACTTTTTTGGATCCCCAAGCCAAACGTATTTACTATTTTGACTTTATTCTTGTTAAATGTAAATAAGTGTCGTTCAAACAGGAATACAAAAAATGATGGATATTTGTCTTCAAATATGATAAATTTTGTAATTTTATGTTGTTTTTGTGACAGATGTTATTCCCAAATAACTTGTGTACTGAATATAGATAAAAAGGTAAAATTGACACCAATTTGTTATTTGTGTCAAGACGCGTTGAATGATATGCAGTATGACCTCTTTCTAACTTTTTGTGACCTTCACCTAAGGTCAATGTCAAGGTTCAAGGTTAGGTTTCCAATTGTGGCCTGTGTGGCGATGTTATATATCTTACAACTTGTCTTGTTGCGAGGAATTCGATTGTGCTTAAATAAAGCTTGATCGTCAATGGCAACTTTTAAATTCATTTGAATTTGAATGTCAAATAGTAACTTCATATCTTCCTTCTCGGTGTAAAGAAAGCCCGGAAATGTCTCAGTTTGCTTTATAATCATCAATGATCGCGCAATTATTTTAATACCAATGAATTCCTATCTTCAAAGACAAGTTCAAAGATATATAACATCGCCGTGTAGGTCAAATTTGGAAAGGTGACCTTGCGCCGTGACTTTTACCTTAGGTCAAGGTCATTAATGTCAGAAGGAAGTTATGTTGCACAGCATTCAACGCGTCTTGATGATAACAACCAAATGACGTTTACCATGCCCTTCTATCTTTATTCAGTCAAAAGGTATAAGCGAATAACTAATTTGTATATAAAATAGCATGTAAAATGAGAAAAAATGAGATATTTGGAGGCAAATATCCATAAATTTTATTTGTGCACTTAATAGACACGTCCTTACGTAAGAAAAGCATAGAAAAGAACACAAATAAGCCAAGTCCAGAAAAGGGAAAAATGGGGGTACCTTTTAGGTCATATGGAGGCCCGTGGGCCCGGAAGGCCCCAGTGAAATTATCCCCCCATATTGGGAGGCTGGATCCGCCCGTGACCGGATGACCACAGGAGAGCGATTGCAGTGTTCATTTTATTATATTATTCAGCGACTACAGTGTTCATGTTATATCACATTGGAAGTTGGCAGGTCGACGAGATGAGCATAATCCCGTTGAATTGGGCTCTCTAGCACAATTACGTGCAAAGTTATTACCTAAGACGTGCTGGTGACCATGATTTTCGAAGTAGGAAACGTAAATATACGTAATAACGTACGTTAAATAACGTAAATATAATATTTAGAGCAAAAACCTATTTCCATTTTTTTAATATCGAAGGCTTAGGTATCAATGTCGATTCTGGCATGGACAAAATCCGAATTTGAAATGGCCACATAATAAAATCACGCGATTTTACCTAAGATTACGGGTTGAAATTCCCAAATTATAATTTTCTAAAAAATATTATAGCATATAATATATGGTTCATGATAATTATGATGATATATAGGTTTGTGTTCTTTTAATGTCATTTTGCCCAGGTAAAAGATAGAGATCACTTATTTTTCGGATTTTTGCTCTGGGATGAATATGATTGTTATGATTGAGCTGTTATGTTATGATTGAGTTTGCACGATATTCATCCCAGAGCAAAAAATCCTAAAAAGAAGCGATTTCATATATGTATATAGATTTGTATGACTCGCGTGATTTAGATGGAAGATATTGACCGTTGAAAATTAGAGTTTTGCACGACATTGCCAAGTTGCCAGAGGCAGTAACTCGAAAACTTTTCGAAGGACGAGGCTGAAAATTTCTTAGCGTAAATCTGCGGCCCAGATATCCTCCAATACTTAATTTTATCGAAACCTGAGATGTAGGGTGTTATTTCGATGTATTTTGGGTCGATCTGTCCTGGAATGCCCCTTCTATCATGTATTTGCAAAAAAAAAGTATTTAGCATGGATTGTAGAGAGTTCTTCAACCATTGAAATTATACCAAGCATGCTGCTATAGCACTCATTTATATCAATTCCAGCAGCTCAAAGGGACTAAAGTCTAAAACTGATTCTAAAACTGATTCTAAAACTAAAGCATGAAACTGAAAACTGACACAGCATATTGATGGATGTACCCATGACATCACGCTATTCGCTGCCTTTGCTGAATTGTATCTAGGGCTTTGGAATGAATGGTGAATGAATGGATGAGCTTGACATTCAATCATAGCAGAAACAAATTTTGTGTATCAACTTTTAGCTGCCATATCATAATTGTATGTTCTAAAAAAGTAATTAAGTATCTACCTCTTTAAGTACAAAGAAAGGACTGAACGATATAGGTTTGAAAATTACATGTAATGTGAGCTAAGAATAAATTAGGTTTCATATAATTTGGAACAAATTTAGCAAAACAAAATTTGGAAAAAAAGTAAGTATGCTTTCTTGGGGGGGGGGGGGGGGGAGGGGGGGGGGGGGCGGACCCCCTGATTTGTTTAACTGGGGGGGGGGGCGTCCCCCCCGTCCCTCCTCCCGCCGCCGACGTCCATGTCATCAGACACCTCCCTCCACCAGCGACGAAAAATAATCACCGAAAAAACTGCCCTCCACGATTACATAATTTTATATTCATACCTAGGCATGGGCCGAACGTTGTATGTGGTTGGTATGGAAAGCACCACCACACAATCTTGAAAGTTGGTGTGGGAAATCTACACCAACTTTAAATGGTCATTTTTTAGATATTTTTTTCTTCAGATATTTAGATATTTAGATATTCATTGCTTATGACATTCTCAGCAATAGTTCCCCAACAAATTGTTGAACAACATGCAGTAAGCCATAAATTGCAAGAAACATATAAGTATAGGCATTATCAATAGTTTATATTTAATAATATTTCATTGCCTGATCCTAATCTACTAACAATCTACTAATCAGTTCAAACATAACCACAAACAACCAATTCTAAAAATCACCTTTCAAATTTTCTTTCAAATATACCTTCAGGTTTTGCATACATCTTCTGCACAAAATATGTTAAATTAAAACCTGGCAGCTGCAATGTATGCAGACTGGACTGGGTAGGCTGGACGTGGTTGGCACACCAAACTCACATGCTCATTCCATTCACCATCCAATCTCCAAACCATAGCAAAGATGTCAATATGTTTGGGGCAGTCTAAATCCTGCCCCGAATGGGTTATGGGGCACATGAAGATGTGTGGTAAGTAGGTTAGGTTACCCTAACCTATCCTAACTCCAATACGTTATTTTTCAGTAATTTAACTCTATTCCCTACGGGGAGGGCAGATTCTGCCCGCCGGTGGTTTTTCACTTGTCGCTTCTAAACCGTTAGGCTTAGCGTCTTGAAACTTTGTGACTTTTCCCAACATTAAATGGCACGTGTTGTATAATTTTGTGTGATAAAATCGGCTTAGCAGAGGCGGTGCCAGGCCCCTGTTTTGGGGAGGGTGTTACAAATGCGGTTTTGCGGTCGCATACTTCCTTCGTGATTTGCAGTGCAATCAATGCGTCAGAAACAATTTCAATGCAATATGCATCACAGATACTGGGATTGTACATATTTTGGGGGCAGAGGCGCACTAAGGTACAAAAATGGGAGGCGATACCCACCCTCAAATTAGGTCCAACGTCAAATTAGCAAGATGATAAAAGCGTTACTCGCATAGTGCCCCCCCCCCCCCGTTGTTTTCCTGGATCCGTCTTTGCGCAATATATTAAATTTAACAAATTGTAGCAAGCAATGCCCACATGTGACGTTCATGTCGTCCCAAACCATCACGAACAGCACAAATTTGTTATCCGAAAATGCCCCCCATTTTACATCCCGTGAATACGCCTATGATTTTTTATTTTGGTATTTATATTGTGATATATTGAAGATCAGTACATTTGGAGGTCAAAAACGTTTGGGGCATGACAATCAGTCAAACCATGTGGCCGCAATGACCTTTAAAAAAACACCCAAAATTGTCGTATTTGTTGCCCTCTGGCCCCCCATTTTTGAACAAAAAATTAATTTTGGACTCCTAAAAAAAATCTTATGACGAATCGAAGGACGTTTTCCCCATCGAAATCGACTAAGCGGTTCTCGAGATCTCTAGGAGGGGGGGGGGGGGGGGGGCAGAATCTGACCCTCCGCAGGTGAACGTAATTTTGGCCGCCCGCAAGGGAATAGGGTCAAGTCATATTTAGATGAGCAACCCCATTTAAGGAACCCCTTCCTCCCCAAACATCAAAACCTGCCCCATACTATAATGTTTCCCAGCCCCGACTCAACAAGATGATATATCGTTGAGAATGGTCACTTTTTGCACATGATTGGTTCACAAGTAATGTTGTTCCGCTACACATTTACCGATTCCAACTCTGCTGAACCCTGACTAGAACTCTCCTGATCCACATATTGCTATTTGTTGGCTAACCCGCGCACTGCAGGGGGTTTGCACCGAACACGAACTACAGGGGGGTTGATTTCCGCCCCCCGTGAGATCTCGAAAACTACGCTACGTAGCGACAAGCAGAAAACGGAATTTGATAGCTTGATACAAGTTCTATCGAAAGTATTTCAGTATTTGTTTTAAGTCAGGCCAAAATTGAGGTCACCAGAGGTCATCAAAGGTCAAATTGTCCAGTTGTGTCCCGTTTTACGACTTCGCTCCAGAAATTCGCATATATCTTGGAAACTATGCTAGTTATAAACAAACGGGAAAAAGAAAACGTCTGCCAGTGAAATTTTCAATCGATATGGTGTCCTCAAATTTGATCTCAGGTCAATATTTTAGGCTCCAGAGGTAAAAAAATGAAGAAAATTTTTTTGTTTTGTTTTGCAAAATCGTTTTTTTTCTCTCGCTATTAACTTTTTACTTAATACAGATAACAGAAAACTGTTTACGCCATTGTGTTTATCTCGTCAATGTACTTTGCATGATATACATGGAGACCTTGTTAAGTCAACTTAAAAATGTGACCTCAGGTCAAGGTCAAGTGGTAACCCAAGTAGGGGATGTTGCATATGGGAAGACGTGTCTGGACGAGACAAACGCATTGCTGTCTGTTTTAATTCTCTATCTTTATTTTGTCGCGAGTTATTGACAAAAAAGTGATGATCCCCTCGGATGACCTCAAATGACCCCATAGGGGTCACTGAACAAAACTTGTACTTGGGTCATTAAGAATATTCTATAATAACATGATCCAGAAGTAATTGGACTAACATCATGCATATCCTTGAAATATGAAGTATTTGTATATTTCCCCATTTACTTATTATGGGGAGCTAATGAAATTGACCTGACCTTAGGTCACCGATATCAAAATTCCGAGATTAACGAATTGTAAGTACTTATGCCCTAATGACATTCTGTAAGTTTCAAACTGATCAGTGAGAAACTCTGGCTTTGGCACAACTACAAACATTTTTGGAGGTGGGGTCACTTGACCTGGTCTGGTGACCTGACCTGAGATGACCCGAGGTTATATTTTTTTCAAAGTGTGCGCAATTGATGTCCTAACAAGTGTGCTAAAACCCGGCGGAGCTGCGCGCCGAAGTTTTTCGCGATCTGCGAAAAACCTGAGGGGGGGGGGAATCAACCCCCCCTGCAGTGCGCGGGTTAAGAGTAGCACACGTCTATATCTACTAGAACCTCTACTAGATAAAATAGGGAAGAGTATTATTCCATAACCTAAAATGACTTAAAATCACCGAATTGCTTATCCGTCAAAGTTTTGACCAATTCATCACCGATCCACGCTCCGCTCGCGTTCGCTCGAGCTGCGCTGCGGCCCACCGGAGGGGGATGGGGCTGTCGCCCCCGGACCCCCCAGACCATCTGGTAGACAAGTGACAACTCGTTATAATATTTACTTAGCTGTGGCCTCAACAGACACTGGCAGTGGCAGAGTCTGACGGGCAGCTTGGTGTGACAGGACAAATATTGTAATAACATAATCGAATTGGTTACGCAAATATCGGTTACGGTAGAATTAATTGGTTACGCAAATAATATATTACCAAAGGCATCCTGGTTATACCCTATTACTGAATACGTTGATTTGGCAGGATAGGTGATGAAATCAGCTGTTTCGGTGATGAAAACAACGTTTCGGTGATGAAAGCAGCGTTTCGGTGTAGATTTAGTTCTTTTGGTTGCATTTATTTTCGGTAATATGTTCAGTTATTTCGGTGATCAGAATAGTCATTTCGGTGACGGGATTAATTTATTTCGCTTTCCAAATTCCCAAAGTCAACAGACAATTTTTACATACACTGGCGGATCCGGAGGTCTGTTCATGGGGTCTGCGGCCGCGGCTCCCGCGGCCAAGAGGCGGAGCTTAATTTGAACAACATTGAACACTTTTGCGGCCGCTGATGGCGTCCGATAAATGGCGCGTGTAGCGTTAACAACGAATAGGCAATTTCATGGAAACCCTCAATGTTTTCCAAAACCACTCAACTACATGAATATCTACAAGTCACTACGAGTTGTCATTTTTTTTTTGCGGGCCTGTCGGCCTGCCGGGCGCGGGGCGCCGACCCAGCTCGGCTGGTCGACGCGTCGCGCGCACGGCCGGTGGCGAGGCGGGCACCGCTTCACGGAGTAAAGGTCGCGAGTGAGCGCGAGGCTGGTCGACGCGCCGCGCGCACGGCCGGTAGCGAGGCGGGCACCGCTTCGCGGAGTAAAGGCCGCGAGTGAGCGCGAGGCGGTGCGGGCGGGGGGCGCCTGTTGGTGCAGTCCTGTTTGGCAGTCCTGTTTGTTTGGCATTGCCGAGATTAGTTGGCAGGTTTGACGGCCTGATAAAGTTGTGTCAGGTGTGATGTGTGAAATGTTCTGAGCTGTCCACTGTCTGTCTGTCGTCTGACTGTCGGTCACTTCGAATGACAAGGAGTCGAGTTGATCGTTCGCTCGCACTTTTCTCCGAGGTTGTCTCTATAGTTTATCCTGGCGTGTTAGTATTATGTATCCCATATGGTACGGCAAATGTAACACAGAAATGTGAGCAGCAAAGCACTGTCTCCTGGTGTGTATGGTTGTGTTACTGTGACTACAATACATTTTTTTTTGGGGGGGGAAACGAATTGTCATTTTTGGTCAAACAACCGCCAGTGAGCTGCGATATCAACAAAACAATGCGCAACTTTTGTCGGACGCGCGCCATTTATGTCGAAGTTCTTTTGCGGCTGCTCCCGAGCAATCGCAGGAGCCGCAGAGAGGGAGTCTCTCCTCCCGGATCAGCTCATTCGTGATTGGCTGACGATTAAGCCCAGCCCTTTTGGCCGCAGGAGCCGCGGCGGCCGCAGACCCCATGAACAGATCTCGAGGGGGGGGGGGGGGGGGGGGGGGCATCAGGGGCAAATGCCCCCCAGGAATCTGAAGGGCATTCAATACAAGTTTCCCCGCGCGTCCCCTGCACTGAACGTGAAAAACAATGATCTTAGGAGAAAACTTCATTAAAACGGATTTTTTCTCTCGCGAGTGATTGAATTTTAAGTTTGTATGTATCCCTTTCTTTCAATGATAGACAAAACAGCGCACCTGATGCAATTCAAGCTGCCCCGGTGCCACTTAACCCACGCCCCACGGGGGGGGGGGGGGGGGCGCGGAATCTTCCCCCTCACGGATTTTCACAATACCTTGATAACTATGATAGATATCAACGTGAAACTTTCAGTACCTTATGCTGCATCAATTATACGTCTTCTGACCGAATTTCAATTAAATTTATGTAGGATTTCGGGAGATAATGACGTTGTAATGACGTCATGTCATGTTATTTTTGGTGGACAAATGATGTTTCAAAAATCGTAGAAAATAGAGTTTTAAAGCAAATTGCAAATAAAAACGTCAAAAGAAAGGAAATGACATTCTATTTAAAATGGCTATTTCGGATTTTCGAAACGTTGGGTTTTTGACCCCTTAAAAAAAGTTTTTTTTTGTGGAAAAAAATCCACTTCATCAATTTTTGTGAATTTGAAAAGTTAATTTATTAAGCTCGAATACCAAAATAAGGTGACCTACCCAAATCGGTGGATAACAAAATGGGAGTACCTTTTTGCCACAAAAAGATGCCCCCCCCCCCCCCCAGGGTGTTTGGGTATGCTGCCAGTTCACACCAACTTTGAAAACGTTTCTCCACCCATGTAGTACCAGGATACCTAGGATACCTAGGATATCTAGGCTACCTAGGCTACCTAGGATACCTAGGCTACCTAGGATACCTAGGCTACCTAGGATACCTAGGATATCTAGGATACCTAGGCTACCTAGGATACCTAGGATACCTAGGATATCTAGGCTACCTAGGCTACCTAGGATACCTAGGCTACCTAGGATACCTAGGATATCTAGGCTACCTAGGCTACCTAGGATACCTAGGCTACCTAGGCTACCTAGGCTACCTAGGATACCTAGGCTACCTAGGCTACCTAGGATACCTAGGCTACCTAGGCTACCTAGGCTACCTAGGATACCTAGGCTACCTAGGATAGCTAGGATAGCTAGGATAGCTAGGATAGCAGCAAATACTCTTTACAGCACGGAACCCTGAGATCTCTAGTCCTAGGATGGTTTCCATAAGCAAAAGTGCCTTATGTTTTGACACATGTTTTGACATATCACAAATGCTTGAGATGCGTCTGTGTGACCATTGTTGGTGTGCTTGGCTTGGTCTTTACCTGGCGACTGACTGCGTGCGGGTGGCGACTGACGGACTGCTCTCAGTTCCAGGACCGGACCTGGTCGTGCCTGCCAGCGGCGCGCCCCGCGAGACGCTCCGGGCCGGCCTGGATGGCGTGCGCAACTTCCAGCACCTGCTCTCCGACACGGGGACGGCACCGGGCCCTGCCGCCGTCACCACCCCGGCGCCGCGGCCCCACTCCACCACCCGGCCGCCGCTCAGTAGGGAACAGGTGGCCATGCTAGAGGAGTTGCAGTCCATCCTAGGAGGCAAACCATTACCGATTGATACGACAACCGAGCACAGCCGACGGCGACCGGACGCCAAGCGAGAACTGCCCCTGTTTCCTCCGTTTGGGCACAGCGGCGTGGAGGAGAGGGAGGAGCGAGATGAGCTGCCTGGAGAAGGGGTCGTGTCCGGCGCGCTGTTCCAGGATTTCTCGCCGAGTCGGTTGTTCTCTCCTCCGTCTGCGTCATCTGGAAGTCAGAGGAGACAGTTTGTTCGGTTCGCAGATGACCCAAATGATGTTGCCATCGGTGTGGTGGACGCTGGCAAGGTTCGTTTCCCGCGGCCAGCAACGGTGGCACCATCTATAGTGACCGCGCGACCGACGACAGCGCCATCTTTACGGATCCTGGGCGGGTTGCGGCCTCTTCTGGGCGCATACGCTGAGAACGGCGAGCGAGGCGCGCGAGTGATCCAAAGCGTGGATGACAACGGCCAACTGGTGACTAGTGTGCTCTCCTCGTCCACTCGTGCCACGCTCGACCGCGCCGTCACACCGCCCACGTTCCCGGCTGCCGGTAGCGACTTTGGCTTCGGCTTCGGTCGGCCGCCCCTGAACCCGAAGCCAGGGCAGTGGCCGGGTCCCGGACCGTTACTAACCACTGGACTGAGGCTGCATCAAGTTCTGACGTCCACGTCGCACCCGACGCCTGCGCCGGCGGTACGGGCCACGACATACAACCCCCAGGGGCTCCGCAACTCGGTGATCGAGGCTCTGAACGCGAATCCAGCCCGCGAGCAGGCCGTTTCACCTAGCGGCGTGGTGCGGGACCTGGGGCGCAGCCCGCTGCTGATAGGTGGCGGGCTGAACACGGTGTCACGTGACCGGTTCGGGGCGCGACCGGCGGGGTCACGTGACCCGGAGAAGGCGGATGAAGAGGATATAGTGCGAAGGTCGGTGATGCCGCAGGATCTGGAGCAACTCTGCCACTCGACAGCAGAGAATGGCTTCTGTGCCACACAGAAACAGTATCCCAAGTAAGTGTTCAACAGTTCGCCAATGTCACATCGGGCACTCAACATTGGGCACTGGGTCACATCGGGTACTGTACACACTGTCACAATGTCACATCGGACACTGCACACACTGT
>JAXIVJ010016844.1:0-2500 GCA_036785665.1 Chirona hameri | reverse complement strand
GAACAGCACTACCTACTGACAAACAGGTAACATTTTTGTCAATTTCAGACACCCACAAAATGACAATCTATAGGTGTTAACATACAAACATGAGCAAAACAAGATTGAGTGTAGCATATTTTACATTGGGCTTAGTTCTGGATAGGTCACACATTTAACATTAGAGTGCACCTTTACGCAGTTGGCAAAAGTTATATTACATTTTGAGCTAAAATATGCTGGTGGAATTGACACTTAATGAAGAACTTGAACAATATTATACATATTTTGGTGTATGAAAAACGTGAAGGCATACCAATCATCCTGAGCTGGAAAAAGGCCACAAATAATCATAGACCCAAATCATGAGTTTAAATTTAGGATTAACTTACCACAACCTTCAATTTTTAGCCAGACAAACATTATTTTCACAAGATATACCTGGTCATGGTGTTGAAAAGTAGAGGGCCACATCAGTAAAAGTCATTTTAAAAGAGAATAGCCTAATCCAACATCAATCAAACAAAAACGCATGTGAAAACAGCATAAATATTGAAAGCAATATACAGGATATACAAGGGCAAAATAAATGTACATATTTGACATAGCTGCGTCATATTTGTCTCTTTTTTCAGCTACGTCAAATTAGCAGTAGATTGATATTGCTCAGTAGTATCAATCTATTGGGCAATCTAAAATGAGGCACGTAGCCTCATAATTTCCTGAAACTTGGCAGGTACGTCCTCCTTGCCACGCTGAACACGAAAAACGTAAGATTAGTCTAGAACGCGGGCTACTTTCAGAGTTATACCGTTTTAGAGATCTACAGTTTTGAGTCCCGTCGCCTCAGAATCGCCTGAAACTTGGCAGGTAGGCCCTCCTTGCCACGATGAACACGAAAAACGTAAGATTAGCCTGGAACACGGGGTACTTTCAGGGTTATAGATTTGTTTAAGTTTTGAATGTCTGTCTTCATTTATTTTGAAACGACTGCGCAGGAATTGGAAGCTTTCCGTGTCAAGTTAGCCAGATATTCAACTGACAGACATTCAAAACTTAAAACGTTATAACTTTAAAAGTAGCCCGTATTCCAGGATAATTTTACGTTTTTCGTGTTTAGCGTGGCAAGGAGGACCTACCTGTCAAGTTTCAGGCAATTTTGAGGCGACGGGCCTCAAAATTATAGATTGGGCAATATCAATCAGCTGCTAATTTTACGTACGTCTTTTATTATTCCTAAAAGGCAGGGTATTAACCCTCGCCCTACGGGGGGGGGGGGGGGGGGGCTGACAGAACCCTGAGGGTTTTCTTGAATAACTTTTTACACATGCAATGCATCTTGCTGACATTTTTGGTAGTTGAGTTTTACAACAATTATACGTAGGCTGTAAAACTTTAATTGAAATTGGTTGAGTAGTTTTGGAGATAATCATGTTTTGATGACGTCATGTTGGTAAAAAATGATAAATATTTGCAAAATCGCAGAAAACAGAGTTTTGAAAAAAAATGCAAACGCAATTCACCAAAGATACAAAATAGCATTCTCTTTAAAATGGCGATCTCGGATTTCAAAATTTTGGGGTTTTGACCCCTAATTGTTTTGTTAAAATCCCCACAAAATCAAAATTTTCAAAGATATTAGAAAAACCGGAATTCATGTGAGAGTACTGAGTATGGACAATACCCATACCAAATTTCAAAGCAATATCTTCATTTTTGACTGAGTAATAGCTCTCTAAGTGTAAGAAACTGATGACGTCATTTTTATATTTTTTTTTTACTTTTAGTTGACAAGATACGAACAAATCATTACTTTTTTGTATTTCTGAGCCAAAACTGGTCTAGGAACATGCCTTTTTATTTACATTTGTCAATTTCTAATTTGAGGTTTTCTGCATGGCAAAATCTCTGTTCCGGACGTGGTAAGTCCGAGGTCATTCACTTGACCTGGAAGGTCATCCGTTGACCTGAAACCTAAAATTCGCATAATGTTAGATTCCTCTCATGACAGGCAACATGCTGGTTCTTACCGCATTGCTCAAAGTTACTTGGTTTGGAAGTTAACAGGAGGGCCTGTCAGGCCCCCGTAGGGCGAAAGTGAAAAAAGCTCCCGTAGGAGAGGATTAATCCATCACCGAAATGACCACTTTCTCATTGACTTCCATGTTAAAGCATCACCATTTATTTCTCAAGCTTTTATCCTAACCTAACCTAACCTAACCTAACCTAACCTAACCTAACCTAACCTAACCTCACCTCACCTCACCTCACCTCACCTCACCTCACCTCACCTCACCTAACCTAACCTAACCTACCTCACCTCACCTCACCTCACCTCACCTCACCTCACCTCACCTCACCTCACCTCACCTCACCTCACCTCACCTCACCTCACCTCACCTCACCTCACCTCACCTCACCTAACCCTTGGAGCCAGTTTACATATTTTTAAAGAAGTCCATCGGCCGAAGCCCGAAATCCTCAATATATTGTGACGTTTTGGTGATTTTAAGTCATTTAC
>JAXIVJ010016843.1:0-27768 GCA_036785665.1 Chirona hameri | reverse complement strand
CAAAAAAACCGTTTTTCCCATACTTTTACCTAATAAAGCTAACGGTAAATTGTTTACGCCATTGTGTTTGTCTCGTCAAGGTGCTTCAAATGATATACATGGTGACCTTTTTAGGTCAATTAAACATTTGACCACAGGTCACGTGACCTTGACCGGAGGTCAAGACCAAAGTAGGTCATGTTGCATATAGGGAGACGTGTCTCGACGAAACAAACACATTTATGTCGGTTTTACTTCTCTATATTCATTATGTCGCGAGTTATTTACAAACAAGTGATGGTGAACTCGGATGACCTCAAACGACCCCATAGGGGTCACTGAATAAAACTTACACCTGGATCATCAAGAACATCCTATAATAACATGATTCTGAAGTAATTGGACTAATGTCATGCATATCCTTGAAATAGGAAGCATTTTAATATTTCTCCATTGACTTATTATGGAGAGGTCACGAAATTTACCCGACCTTAGGTCACCGATATCAAAATTCTGAGATATGCGAATTGTAAGTACTTATGCACTCATGACACTCTGTAAGTTTCAAACTGATCGGTGAAAAGGCTTTGGCACAACTACAAACGTTTATGGAGGTGGGGTCACTTGACTTATTCTGGTGACCTGACCTGAGATGACCAGAGGTCAATTTGTGTTTTGAAAATGAGCGCAATTGATGTCCTGACAGGTGTGCCAAAATCTGGCGGCGCTGCGCGCCGCCGTTCTTTCGCTATCGGAGAATAACCTGAGGGGGGGCGGAAATCACCCCTCCCCTGCAGTGTGCGGGTTAATAATCTGAGAATGAATACGCATGGATTCCATAAGCGAATACCAACGAATAACATTCTTTCTTAATCATTCATATTATATGTATGCATATTGACTAACGGCGGATCTGTTATTCGCTGTGATGACAAAGGTGCAATTACTCAACACTTCCGAGAACGATGTAGATTGGCGGAATAAACTTGTTTCAAATGTTCATCTCATTTGCTAGATAACAAAGCCCCAGTAAAGTTCATCGAGCGACCAGATCTGGCATAGTATTTTGTCCATCGTCAAAAGCGGAGAGAAGCACGCGAGAGCCTTAAAGGGACTACGTCAGGGGCCTTAACGTCAGGGGCCCACCTTAACATTATATTTGAGTTGAGATAGCCACTTTAATGGCTTGGCATTGAAATTGAGTATGATAGCAGTTAAAACAACCACAATGATCTAATCAAAAAGATATTTGAGTTTGATTTTGACATCTGTAAAAAATAAGGCCCATGTGTATTTGAATAGGGCCTCTAAACCGACAGCGTCGTCTCTCTTTACCCAACTGGTAATGATAGTCGACTTGTTTTACGGTGAACCTTGGAGATATTTGTTACTTTTCAATGGTTTGGTAATTGGCTGGTTTTGTATTCAAAGCGACAGAATTGTCTCGAAATAATTGGGCCCATACTTTGGCAGCGTAAAGGATTTCTGTGTCGTTTTCTAGAGCTCAATATGACGTGATCAACCCAAATATTAAAACTTAACTTTTTATCAAATTGAGCACTATTTGCGAGAAACAAATGACATAATCGTGTTCGGCAGCAATTACTTCATATTTTGCACCACAAGCGGCGTACATTTGACAATTGTTGGGAAAGTGGGACAGTCCCTTTAACCCGGCATTGACTGGGGGCTCAGAAGAACACCATAGACAGGGGGGGGGGGGGCGTTAAACGCCCCCCCTGGTTATCTTCCGAATCAATTATCGCAACGAGACGCGCAAGGCGGCAATCGAAATATCTCAATGAGATGAATCTAAAGCATACTCAAAAATGTCAAAGTGAGGTTAAATGTCAGGTCACGGTCAGGTCAAATGTCAAAAACGACGTATGAGATTATGGGCCATGCTTTCCATCCAAAGCTTTCGATTACGACCTTGATCACCCAAAGTGCTGCCAACGGTATGATACACATCCCCCATGAGCTAAAGTGAGATTGTTGGCCAAGGTCAAGGTCGGGATCAGGTCACAAAAGGTGACTATGCTAAAAATATGTACGGAAGTCATCAAACACATGTATGAGTTATTTTCCACGTATAATTCGATAGTCCTCGGGTTTCTCGGCGGAGTGGTGGCGGCAATGGGGGCCGCCGCCAGGTACCTCCAGAGCCGCGAGGCTAGACAGGAGTAATCCTGCCGGAGGGAGTCGACAACAACAACACAAAATTAAGCCAATCAGGATTAGGGAACGAAACGTCTCCAGCACGACGTTTTGGCGAAAACCGCACTCAGCGTAAAACTTTGCCAAATAATATGACACAGTTGTATGACCATTTACAAGCGAAAGTGTTACAGCTTTATAGAGCTCTGTACCATGAATCAGATTTGCTTCTGTTAAACCCGCTATAGACCGGATTAACCCTGTGCGAATGTGAGGGTACGGAATGTGGCCCCACCAGCGTGTGCTACACTGCTGTGCCTACACCCTGTCAACTGTACGACTACGTGGTCCCAGGTCCCAGGTCAGGGACGTGTCTCCAGGTCTCAGGTCAGTGACGTGTCCCCGGGTCCCAGGTCAGTGAGCACACTGTACTCCCTGGCGGTCACAGTGACGTGTCTGGAACACACTGTACTCCCTGGCGGTCTGGATGTACTCCATGTGGCTCCGTGGCGGAGCTGGATGTGGTGGGTCAGTGAGGCTCCAACCACAGCTAGCACGGCTGCTGACCAGTGAGAGCCGGGTGCAATGGGCCAGTGAGCAGTGCTATCGCCGGCCACGCTCGTAAATCCGGCACCGGGGGCCGCGCCGGCTGGACTGCAGCGCCGTTTGATTCCCGGCATGGTGCGGCTGGAGTGACGTGGTGGCCTGGTGTGGCTGGTGTGGTGTGGTGGTCTGGTGCGGCCGGTGTGGTGTGGTGGTCTGGTGCGGCCGGTGTGGTGTGGTGACCTGGTGCGGCTGGTGTGACGTGGTGGCCTGGTGTGACGTGGTGGCCTGGTGCGGCTGGTGTGGTGTGATGGCCTGGTGCGGCTGGTGTGACGTGGTGGTCTGATGCGGCTGGTGTGGTGTGGTGGCCTGGTGCGGCTGGTGTGACGTGGTGGCCTGGTGTGGTGTGGTGGCCTGGTGCGGCTGGTGTGGTGTGATGGCCTGGTGCGGCTGGTGTGGTGTGGTGGCCTGGTTCGGCTGGTGTGACGTGGTGGCCTGGTGCGGCTGGTGTGGTGTGATGGCCTGGTGCGGCTGGTGTGACGTGGTGGCCTGGTGGCCTGGTGTGGTGTGGTGGCCTGGTGTGGTGTGGTGGCCTGGTGCGGCTGGTGTGGTGTGGTGGCCTGGTGCGTCTGGTGTGGTGTGATGGCCTGGTTCGGCTGGTGTGACGTGGTGGCCTGGTGGCCTGGTGTGGTGTGGTGGCCTGGTGTGGTGTGGTGGCCTGGTGCGGCTGGTGTGGTGTGGTGGCCTGGTGCGTCTGGTGTGGTGTGGTGGCCTGGTGCGTCTGGTGTGGTGTGATGGCCTGGTGCGGCTGGTGTGACGTGGTGGCCTGGTGCGGCTGGTATGGTTTGGTGGCCTGGTTCGGCTGGTGTGACGTGGTGGCCTGGTGCGGCTGGTGCGGTGTGGTGGCCTGGTGTGGTGTGGTGTGACGTAGTGGCCTGGTGCGGTGTGGTGGCCTGGTGCGACCGGTGTGGTGTGGTGGCCTGGTGTGGTGTGGTGGTCTAGTGCGGTGTGGTGTGGTGGCCTGGTGCGGCCGGTGCGGTGTGGTGGTCTGGTGCAGCCGGTGTGGTGTGGTGGCCTGGTGCGGTGTGGTGTGGTGGTCTGGTGCGGTGTGGTGTGGTGGCCTGGTGCGGCCGGTGTGGGGCGGATACCACCGCTGCCGCCGGCCGGGTTCGGTTTACTGCTTCCCGCCGTGCGTCGGCCGCCCGGCCTGAGGCCGACAGCCTTCATCTGCAGCCGCGCCGCCAGCTCTGAGACGGCTCTATTCTTAGCGGCAGAAAAACAACCATTGTGACCTGTGCGTAAATCCAGCCGAGGCCAAAGGTGGTGGAATGTTGGTCCGTTCCGAACATGATTCCGGTACGCGTCAAGAAATAAAAAAAAACTACCGCCGCTGCCGCTGCCGCCGTGTGAGTTTCAGGCAACGATGTTTAAAGCCACCGCCTTATGGTGAACAAACTGTCCAACCCTTTTGCATTACTTCCAATGAGCTCTGGTGGTGCTACATCCGAGTGGATATTCTCCTTGTGTATGTAGTGTTGCACAGAGTCGGCCGGCCGGCTCAATCAGACCCAGTGAGCCGCTGGTACGGCCACTCTGCCCAGTCCTCATCCTCCTGTCTGCCGTGTCTGATCTGCAGGAGCAGTTGAGCCTTTGTCCAATGTCCATTTGGGCGGTGATCCTAGAAAACCTGAAGTACTAATAAAACCAATATGCGTTCAATGCGCCAATTATATTCTGCTAAAGTTGCTCTCGTTGAACAAAATTATACCTCATTTGTACTTATCTATCTGGTTAGCTTAAACGGGCCTGACGTATATTGGCGTCCAGCTAAAATTACCTAAGGTAAACTATTTCTTATCGGATATGGTCAAAAGCCAATTATCAGAATGAAAAAAATGCCCCATTGACTCATATTTTAGTGAAATGACTAACACTGTAAATAGGTACCTCTAAATTACTTCGATTCTCCTCGCGTGCAGAAAACTAAAATGGAAGCGGTGAATTTCACGTTAACGACACATAATGGCGGATGAAAGGCTTTGGCGAGGCGGCAGGGAATGAGCTGTCCAGCGTCCGACTGGCAGATAGAGGTGCCGGCCGGCGGCGGTGGAGCTTCGGCGCCGATTGGTGGGCCGAGTTACGACGGTATAAACTCGTGCCTTACGATTGGCCCTGCCCTCAGAACCGCTGACCTGTACTCTTACCCGGATGTTCGTCACCCGCTACACTGGCCGGTTATTGCGCCGAAAATGCAACACAGGACGATTTAGGATCAGTGACACGGACTTAGCTATCGGCTGCCCTCTTTAGTCTTGTCTTGATAATTTTCCAGTCTTTCATATTATACCATGATATTCGGTTAAGTTTATTATCATAAATTATCCCTTCAAATGCTGTCAACACCCACAGCATATATAACTATGTGTGTGCTTCTCTCTGATGGCTACATCCTGTCTACAATATATGAGCTGCACCTAATCTACTATTAACACCGGTCTGGCTATGGAAGGCAGTAGATGTCTCGGACCGCCGTATGACAAAGTGCCGGCGGTGTAGTATGAACTATTCCACCTAATATCCTGTGGTCGTATATTAGGACTCTGCCTGGGTGTAAGGCGAGCCGCCGGCAGCAGCCCGCGCGGCTGGCCTCGCTGCCGGCCGTAATAAGCAGTCGGTGCGGTAATGCATTGGCGGCTGGTGCGGACAGCTCGGCACGTGCCCGTTGGCCGCTACTGATGCCTGCCATGCGTCAGCGTCCACCCGCTCAACTGCCGCAGTCGGAGCCCGTTGAGCGCGGCGGCACACTTCCGCGCCGTGCCCGCCCCGGTGAGTCGCCGCGCGGCCGGCGACACGACACGACATGCCGTGGTCGGTGACTGGGGCTCGGTTCGGTCTGCCGTGGCCGGCGACTGGGGCCCGGTTCGGTCTGCCGTGGTCGGTGACTGGGGCCCGGTTCGGTCTGCCGTGGTCGGTGACTGGGGCCCGGTTCGGTCTGCCGTGGTCGGTGACTGGGGCTCGGTTCGGTCTGCCGTGGTCGGCGACTGGGGCTCGGTTCGGTCTGCCGTGGTCAGTGACTGGGGCCCGGTTCGGTCTGCCGTGGTCAGTGACTGGGGCTCGGTTCGGTCTGCCGTGGCCGGCGACTGGGGCCCGGTTCGGTCTGCCGTGGCCGGCGACTGGGGCTCGGTTCGGTCTGCCGTGGCCGGCGACTGGGGCTCGGTTCGGTCTGCCGTGGCCGGCGACTGGGGCTCGGTTCGGTCTGCCGTGGCCGGCGACTGGGGCTCGATTCGGTCTGCCGTGGCCGGCGACTGGGGCTCGGTTCGGTCTGCCGTGGTCGGTGACTGGGGCTCGGTTCGGTCTGCCGTGGTCGGTGACTGGGGCCCGGTTCGGTCTGCCGTGGCCGGCGACTGGGGCTCGGTTCGTTCTGCCGTGGCCGGCGACTGGGGCCCGGTTCGGTCTGCCGTGGCCGGCGACTGGGGCTCGGTTCGGTCTGCCGTGGTCGGCGACTGGGGCCCGGTTCGGTCTGCCGTGGTCGGTGACTGGGGCCCGGTTCGGTCTGCCGTGGTCGGTGACTGGGACCCGGTTCGGTCTGCCGTGGTCGGTGACTGGGGCCCGGTTCGGTCTGCCGTGGTCGGTGACTGGGGCCCGGTTCGGTCTGCCGTGGTCGGTGACTGGGGCCCGGTTCGGTCTGCCGTGGTCGGTGACTGGGGCCCGGTTCGGTCTGCCGTGGCCGGTGACTGGGGCCCGGTTCGGTCTGCCGTGGCCGGCGACTGGGGCCCGGTTCGGTCTGCCGTGGCCGGTGACTGGGGCCCGGTTCGGTCTGCCGTGGTCGGTGACTGGGGCCCGGTTCGGTCTGCCGTGGCCGGCGACTGGGGCTCGGTTCGGTCTGCCGTGGTCGGCAACTGGGGCTCGGTTCGTTCTGCCGTGGCCGGCGACTGGGGCCCGGTTCGGTCTGCCGTGGCCGGCGACTGGGGCTCGGTTCGGTCTGCCGTGGCCGGCGACTGGGGCCCGGTTCGGTCTGCCGTGGCCGGTGACTGGGGCTCGGTTCGGTCTGCCGTGGTCGGTGACTGGGGCCCGGTTCGGTCTGCCGTGGCCGGCGACTGGGGCTCGGTTCGGTCTGCCGTGGCCGGCGACTGGGGCTCGGTTCGGTCTGCCGTGGTCGGTGACTGGGGCTCGGTTCGGTCTGCCGTGGCCGGCGACTGGGGCCCGGTTCGGTCTGCCGTGGCCGGCGACTGGGGCTCGGTTCGGTCTTCCGTGGCCGGCGACTGGGGCTCGGTTCGGTCTGCCGTGGCCGGCGACTGGGGCCCGGTTCGGTCTGCCGTGGCCGGCGACTGGGGCCCGGTTCGGTCTGCCGTGGCCGGCGACTGGGGCCCGGTTCGGTCTGCCGTGGCCGGCGACTGGGGCTCGGTTCGGTCTGCCGTGGCCGGCGACTGGGGCTCGGTTCGGTCTGCCGTGGCCGGCGACTGGGGCTCGGTTCGGTCTGCCGTGGTCGGTGACTGGGGCCCGGTTCGGTCTGCCGTGGCCGGCGACTGGGGCCCGGTTCGGTCTGCCGTGGCCGGCGACTGGGGCTCGGTTCGGTCTTCCGTGGCCGGCGACTGGGGTTCGGTTCGGTCTGCCGTGGCCGGCGACTGGGGCCCGGTTCGGTCTGCCGTGGCCGGTGACTGGGGCCCGGTTCGGTCTTCCGTGGCCGGCGACTGGGGCTCGGTTCGGTCTGCCGTGGCCGGCGACTGGGGCCCGGTTCGGTCTGCCGTGGCCGGCGACTGGGGCTCGGTTCGGTCTGCCGTGGCCGGCGACTGGGGCTCGGTTCGGTCTGCCGTGGTCGGTGACTGGGGCCCGGTTCGGTCTGCCGTGGCCGGCGACTGGGGCCCGGTTCGGTCTGCCGTGGCCGGCGACTGGGGCTCGGTTCGGTCTTCCGTGGCCGGCGACTGGGGCTCGGTTCGGTCTTCCGTGGCCGGCGACTGGGGCCCGGTTCGGTCTGCCGTGGCCGGTGACTGGGGCCCGGTTCGGTCTGCCGTGGTCGGTGACTGGGGCCCGGTTCGGTCTGCCGTGGCCGGCGACTGGGGCTCGGTTCGGTCTGCCGTGGCCGGCGACTGGGGCCCGGTTCGGTCTGCCGTGGCCGGTGACTGGGGCCCGGTTCGGTCTGCCGTGGTCGGTGACTGGGGCTCGGTTCGGTCTGCCGTGGCCGGCGACTGGGGCTCGGTTTGGTCTTCCGTGGCCGGCGACTGGGGCTCGGTTCGGTCTGCCGTGGCCGGCGACTGGGGCCCGGTTCGGTCTGCCGTGGCCGGTGACTGGGGCCCGGTTCGGTCTGCCGTGGTCGGTGACTGGGGCTCGGTTCGGTCTGCCGTGGCCGGCGACTGGGGCTCGGTTCGGTCTTCCGTGGCCGGTGACTGGGGCTCGGTTCGGTCTGCCGTGGCCGGTGACTGGAGCCCGGTTCGGTCTGCCGTGGCCGGTGACTGGGGCTCGGTTCGGTCTGCCGTGGTCGGTGACTGGGGCCCGGTTCGGTCTGCCGTGGCCGGTGACTGGGGCCCGGTTCGGTCTGCCGTGGCCGGTGACTGGGGCCCGGTTCGGTCTGCCGTGGTCGGTGACTGGGGCTCGGTTCGGTCTGCCGTGGCCGGTGACTGGAGCCCGGTTCGGTCTGCCGTGGCCGGTGACTGGAGCTCGGTTCGGTCTGCCGTGGTCGGTGACTGGGGCCCGGTTCGGTCTGCCGTGGCCGGTGACTGGGGCCCGGTTCGGTCTGCCGTGGCCGGTGACTGGGGCCCGGTTCGGTCTGCCGTGGTCGGTGACTGGGGCTCGGTTCGGTCTGCCGTGGTCGGTGACCGATGGCCTATGATCAGTATCGGGCATCGTCACGCTTCGCCTTCATAGTGTCATTTGTTGGTGCTTGATTGAGTGGTGTTTCTGTCGCTGTCAGCACCGCTACAATCTTATCTACAACAATGTTGGTTGCCAACCACCGGTTATCCCTGCGGAAATGTTTAAATGAGGACTTTTCTAAGAAATATTGATGTGATGACTCCAAGCCAAATGTATATATCGTCGCTGGCCCATTTGGATGTCATTAATATGGTAACGGGCCGGCGCAGTGGAGCCGGAGGTGGTTCAGCTGAGCCAGCTGCATGCGGCCGAGGACCGGCCGATGGCCACTCCTCACGGCCGGACCGATCCGAATTGGCCTGTCGGATTTAGCGGCCGTATTAATTCGGCCAGTTTCCGCCCCCAGCCGCTGAGTTACAGTCGGCCATGGTAGGAGCTGCTGACCAGTCACTGTCCGGGTCTGCTGAGTTACAGTCGGCCATGGTAGGAGCTGCTGACCAGTCACTGTCCGGGTCTGCTGAGTTACAGTCGGCCATGGTAGGAGCTGCTGACCAGTCACTGTCCGGGTCTGCTGAGTTACAGTCGGTCATGGTAGGAGCTGCTGACCAGTCACTGTCCGGGTCTGCTGAGTTACAGTCGGCCATGGTAGGAGCTGCTGACCAGTCACTGTCCGGGTCCGCTGAGTTACAGTCGGCCATGGTAGGAGCTGCTGACCAGTCACTGGCCGGGTCTGCTGAGTTACAGTCGGCCATGGTAGGAGCTGCTGACCAGTCACTGTCCGGGTCCGCTGAGTTACAGTCGGCCATGGTAGGAGCTGCTGACCAGTCACTGTCCGGGTCTGCTGAGTTACAGTCGGTCATGGTAGGAGCTGCTGACCAGTCACTGTCCGGGTCTGCTGTGCCACTGACCAGTCACTGTCCGGGGCTGCTGAGTTACAGTCGGTCATGGTAGGAGCTGCTGACCAGTCACTGTCCGGGTCTGCTGTGCCACTGACCAGTCACTGTCCGGGTCTGCTGAGTTGCAGTCGGCCATGGTAGGAGCTGCTGACCAGTCACTGTCCGGGTCTGCTGTGCCACTGACCAGTCACTGTCCGGGGCTGCTGAGTTACAGTCGGCCATGGTAGGAGCTGCTGACCAGTCACTGTCCGGGTCTGCTGTGCCACTGACCAGTCACTGTCCGGGTCTGCTGAGTTACAGTCGGCCATGGTAGGAGCTGCTGACCAGTCACTGTCCGGGTCTGCTGAGTTACAGTCGGCCATGGTAGGAGCTGCTGACCAGTCACTGTCCGGGTCTGCTGAGTTACAGTCGGCCATGGTAGGAGCTGCTGACCAGTCACTGTCCGGGTCTGCTGTGTTACAGTCGGCCATGGTAGGAGCTGCTGACCAGTCACTGTCCGGGTCTGCTGTGCCACTAACCAGTCACTGTCCGGGTCTGCTGTGCCACTAACCAGTCACTGTCCGGGTCTGCTGTGCCACTGACCAGTCACTGTCCGGGGCTGCTGAGTTACAGTCGGCCATGGTAGGAGCTGCTGACCAGTCACTGTCCGGGTCTGCTGAGTTACAGTCGGTCATGGTAGGAGCTGCTGACCAGTCACTGTCCGGGTCTGCTGTGCCACTGACCAGTCACTGTCCGGGTCTGCTGAGTTACAGTCGGCCATGGTAGGAGCTGCTGACCAGTCACTGTCCGGGTCTGCTGTTCCACTGACCAGTCACTGTCCGGGGCTGCTGAGTTACAGTCGGCCATGGTAGGAGCTGCTGACCAGTCACTGTCCGGGTCTGCTGTGCCACTGACCAGTCACTGTCCGGGGCTGCTGAGTTACAGTCGGCCATGGTAGGAGCTGCTGACCAGTCACTGTCCGGGTCTGCTGTGCCACTGACCAGTCACTGTCCGGGTCTGCTGAGTTACAGTCGGCCATGGTAGGAGCTGCTGACCAGTCACTGTCCGGGTCTGCTGAGTTACAGTCGGCCATGGTAGGAGCTGCTGACCAGTCACTGTCCGGGTCTGCTGAGTTACAGTCGGCCATGGTAGGAGCTGCTGACCAGTCACTGTCCGGGTCTGCTGAGTTACAGTCGGCCATGGTAGGAGCTGCTGACCAGTCACTGTCCGGGTCTGCTGAGTTACAGTCGGCCATGGTAGGAGCTGCTGACCAGTCACTGTCCGGGTCTGCTGTGCCACTGACCAGTCACTGTCCGGGGCCGCTGAGTTACAGTCGGCCATGGTAGGAGCTGCTGACCAGTCACTGTCCGGGTCTGCTGTGCCACTGACCAGTCACTGTCCGGGTCTGCTGAGTTACAGTCGGCCATGGTAGGAGCTGCTGACCAGTCACTGTCCGGGGCTGCTGTGCCACTAACCAGTCACTGTCCGGGGCTGCTGAGTTACAGTCGGTCATGGTAGGAGCTGCTGACCAGTCACTGTCCGGGTCTGCTGTGCCACTGACCAGTCACTGTCCGGGTCTGCTGAGTTACAGTCGGCCATGGTAGGAGCTGCTGACCAGTCACTGTCCGGGTCTGCTGAGTTACAGTCGGCCATGGTA
The DNA here is from genome assembly GCA_036785665.1 of Chirona hameri. Taxonomy (NCBI): domain Eukaryota; kingdom Metazoa; phylum Arthropoda; class Thecostraca; order Balanomorpha; family Balanidae; genus Chirona; species Chirona hameri. The sequence goes on along the minus strand of JAXIVJ010016843.1, from coordinate 16,746 downwards.
GGAGCTGCTGACCAGTCACTGTCCGGGGCTGCTGAGTTACAGTCGGCCATGGTAGGAGCTGCTGACCAGTCACTGTCCGGGTCTGCTGAGTTACAGTCGGTCATGGTAGGAGCTGCTGACCAGTCACTGTCCGGGTCTGCTGAGTTACAGTCGGCCATGGTAGGAGCTGCTGACCAGTCACTGTCCGGGTCTGCTGAGTTACAGTCGGCCATGGTAGGAGCTGCTGACCAGTCACTGTCCGGGTCTGCTGAGTTGCAGTCGGCCATGGTAGGAGCTGCTGACCAGTCACTGTCCGGGTCTGCTGAGTTACAGTCGGCCATGGTAGGAGCTGCTGACCAGTCACTGTCCGGGTCTGCTGAGTTACAGTCGGCCATGGTAGGAGCTGCTGACCAGTCACTGTCCGGGTCTGCTGAGTTACAGTCGGTCATGGTAGGAGCTGCTGACCAGTCACTGTCCGGGTCTGCTGAGTTACAGTCGGTCATGGTAGGAGCTGCTGACCAGTCACTGTCCGGGTCTGCTGTGCCACTGACCAGTCACTGTCCGGGGCTGCTGAGTTACAGTCGGCCATGGTAGGAGCTGCTGACCAGTCACTGTCCGGGGCTGCTGAGTTACAGTCGGCCATGGTAGGAGCTGCTGACCAGTCACTGTCCGGGTCTGCTGAGTTACAGTCGGTCATGGTAGGAGCTGCTGACCAGTCACTGCCCGGGTCTGCTGAGTTACAGTCGGTCATGGTAGGAGCTGCTGACCAGTCACTGTCCGGGTCTGCTGTTCCACTGACCAGTCACTGTCCGGGGCTGCTGAGTTACAGTCGGCCATGGTAGGAGCTGCTGACCAGTCACTGTCCGGGTCTGCTGTTCCACTGACCAGTCACTGTCCGGGGCTGCTGAGTTACAGTCGGCCATGGTAGGAGCTGCTGACCAGTCACTGTCCGGGTCTGCTGTGCCACTGACCAGTCACTGTCCGGGGCTGCTGAGTTACAGTCGGTCATGGTAGGAGCTGCTGACCAGTCACTGCCCGGGTCTGCTGTGCCACTGACCAGTCACTGTCCGGGGCTGCTGAGTTACAGTCGGCCATGGTAGGAGCTGCTGACCAGTCACTGTCCGGGTCTGCTGAGTTACAGTCGGCCATGGTAGGAGCTGCTGACCAGTCACTGTCCGGGTCTGCTGAGTTACAGTCGGTCATGGTAGGAGCTGCTGACCAGTCACTGTCCGGGTCTGCTGAGTTACAGTCGGCCATGGTAGGAGCTGCTGACCAGTCACTGTCCGGGTCTGCTGAGTTACAGTCGGTCATGGTAGGAGCTGCTGACCAGTCACTGTCCGGGTCTGCTGTGCCACTGACCAGTCACTGTCCGGGTCTGCTGAGTTACAGTCGGCCATGGTAGGAGCTGCTGACCAGTCACTGTCCGGGTCTGCTCTGCCACTGACCAGTCACTGTCCGGGGCTGCTGAGTTACAGTCGGCCATGGTAGGAGCTGCTGACCAGTCACTGTCCGGGTTTGCTGTTCCACTGACCAGTCACTGTCCGGGGCTGCTGAGTTACAGTCGGCCATGGTAGGAGCTGCTGACCAGTCACTGTCCGGGTCTGCTGAGTTACAGTCGGCCATGGTAGGAGCTGCTGACCAGTCACTGTCCGGGTCTGCTGAGTTACAGTCGGTCATGGTAGGAGCTGCTGACCAGTCACTGTCCGGGTCTGCTGAGTTACAGTCGGTCATGGTAGGAGCTGCTGACCAGTCACTGTCCGGGTCTGCTGTGCCACTGACCAGTCACTGTCCGGGTCTGCTGAGTTACAGTCGGCCATGGTAGGAGCTGCTGACCAGTCACTGTCCGGGTCTGCTGTGCCACTGACCAGTCACTGTCCGGGGCTGCTGAGTTACAGTCGGCCATGGTAGGAGCTGCTGACCAGTCACTGTCCGGGTTTGCTGTTCCACTGACCAGTCACTGTCCGGGTCTGCTGAGTTACAGTCGGCCATGGTAGGAGCTGCTGACCAGTCACTGTCCGGGTCTGCTGTGCCACTGACCAGTCACTGTCCGGGGCTGCTGAGTTACAGTCGGCCATGGTAGGAGCTGCTGACCAGTCACTGTCCGGGTCTGCTGTTCCACTGACCAGTCACTGTCCGGGGCTGCTGAGTTACAGTCGGCCATGGTAGGAGCTGCTGACCAGTCACTGTCCGGGTCTGCTGTGCCACTGACCAGTCACTGTCCGGGGCTGCTGAGTTACAGTCGGTCATGGTAGGAGCTGCTGACCAGTCACTGTCCGGGTCTGCTGTGCCACTGACCAGTCACTGTCCGGGGCTGCTGAGTTACAGTCGGCCATGGTAGGAGCTGCTGACCAGTCACTGTCCGGGTCTGCTGAGTTACAGTCGGCCATGGTAGGAGCTGCTGACCAGTCACTGTCCGGGTCTGCTGAGTTACAGTCGGTCATGGTAGGAGCTGCTGACCAGTCACTGTCCGGGTCTGCTGAGTTACAGTCGGCCATGGTAGGAGCTGCTGACCAGTCACTGTCCGGGTCTGCTGAGTTACAGTCGGCCATGGTAGGAGCTGCTGACCAGTCACTGTCCGGGTCTGCTGTGCCACTAACTAGTCACTGGCCGGGGCTGCTGTGCCACTAACCAGTCACTGTCCGGGGCTGCTGCGCCACTAACCAGTCACTGTCCGGGTCTGCTGTGCCACTGACCAGTCACTGGCCGGGGCTGCTGTGCCACTAACCAGTCACTGGCCGGGGCTGCTGTGTCACTGACCAGTCACTGGCCGGGGCTGCTGTGCCACTAACCAGTCACTGGCCGGGGCTGCTGCGCCACTAACCAGTCACTGGCCGGGGCTGCTGTTCCACTGACCAGTCACTGTTCGGGGCTGCTGCGCCACTAACCAGTCACTGGCCGGGTCTGCTGTGCCACTAACCAGTCACTGGCCGGGGCTGCTGCGCCACTAACCAGTCACTGTCCGGGGCTGCTGCGCCACTAACCAGTCACTGTCCGGGTCTGCTGTGCCACTGACCAGTCACTGGCCGGGGCTGCTGTGCCACTAACCAGTCACTGGCCGGGGCTGCTGTGCCACTGACCAGTCACTGTCCGGGGCTGCTGAGTTACAGTCGGCCATGGTAGGAGCTGCTGACCAGTCACTGTCCGGGTCTGCTGTGCCACTAACCAGTCACTGGCCGGGTCTGCTGTGCCACTAACCAGTCACTGGCCGGGGCTGCTGTGCCCCTAACCAGTCACTGTCCGGGGCTGCTGTGCCACTAACCAGTCACTGGCCGGGGCTGCTGTGCCACTGACCAGTCACTGTCCGGGTCTGCTGTTCCACTGACCAGTCACTGTTCGGGGCTGCTGCGCCACTAACCAGTCACTGGCCGGGTCTGCTGTGCCACTAACCAGTCACTGGCCGGGGCTGCTGCGCCACTAACCAGTCACTGGCCGGGGCTGCTGCGCCACTAACCAGTCACTGGCGGGGCTGCTGCGCCACTAACCAGTCACTGGCCGGGGCTGTTGTGCCACTAACCAGTCACTGGCCGGGGCTGCTGTGCCACTAACCAGTCACTGGCCGGGGCTGCTGCGCCACTAACCAGTCACTGGCCGGGGCTGCTGTTCCACTGACCAGTCACTGTTCGGGGCTGCTGCGCCACTAACCAGTCACTGGCCGGGTCTGCTGTGCCACTAACCAGTCACTGGCCGGGTCTGCTGCGCCACTAACCAGTCACTGGCCGGGGCTGCTGCGCCACTAACCAGTCACTGGCGGGGCTGCTGTGCCACTAACCAGTCACTGGCCGGGGCTGCTGTGCCACTGACCAGTCACTGGCCGGGTCTGCTGTGCCACTAACCAGTCACTGTCCGGGGCTGCTGTGGCACTAACCAGTCACTGGCCGGGGCTGCTGCGCCACTAACCAGTCACTGGCGGGGCTGCTGCGCCACTAACCAGTCACTGGCGGGGCTGTTGTGCCACTAACCAGTCACTGGCGGGGGCTGCTGTGCCACTAACCAGTCACTGGCCGGGGCTGCTGCGCCACTAACCAGTCACTGGCCGGGTCTGCTGTGCCACTGACCAGTCACTGGCGGGGCTGCTGCGCCACTAACCAGTCACTGGCGGGGCTGCTGCGCCACTAACCAGTCACTGGCCGGGGCTGCTGTGCCACTAACCAGTCACTGGCCGGGGCTGCTGTGCCACTAACCAGTCACTGGCCGGGGCTGCTGTGCCACTAACCAGTCACTGTCCGGGTCTGCTGAGTTACAGTCGGCCATGGTAGGAGCTGCTGACCAGTCACTGTCCGGGTTTGCCGTTCCACTGACCAGTCACTGTCCGGGTCTGCTGAGTTACAGTCGGTCATGGTAGGAGCTGCTGACCAGTCACTGTCCGGGTCTGCTGTGCCACTGACCAGTCACTGTCCGGGGCTGCTGTGCCACTGACCAGTCACTGGCCGGGTATGCTGTGCCACTAACTAGTCACTGGCCGGGGCTGCTGTGCCACTGACCAGTCACTGTCCGGGGCTGCTGTGCAACTAACCAGTCACTGGCCGGGGCTGCTGTCCCAATAACCAGTCACTGGCCGGGGCTGCTGTGCCACTAACCAGTCACTGTCCGGGTCTGCTGAGTTACAGTCGGTCATGGTAGGAGCTGCTGACCAGTCACTGTCCGGGTCTGCTGTGCCACTGACCAGTCACTGTCCGGGGCTGCTGTGCCCCTAACCAGTCACTGTCCGGGGCTGCTGTTCCACTGACCAGTCACTGGCCGGAGCTGCTGTGCCACTGACCAGTCACTGTCCGGGTCTGCTGTGCCACTGACCAGTCACTGTCCGGGGCTGCTGTGCCACTGACCAGTCACTGTCCGGGGCTGCTGTGCCACTGACCAGTCACTGGCCGGGTCTGCTGTGCCACTAACCAGTCACTGTCCGGGGCTGCTGTTCCACTGACCAGTCACTGGCTGGAGCTGCTGTGCCACTGACCAGTCACTGTCCGGGTCTGCTGTGCCACTGACCAGTCACTGTCCGGGTCTGCTGTTCCACTGACCAGTCACTGGCCGGAGCTGCTGTGCCACTGACCAGTCACTGTCCGGGTCTGCTGTGCCACTGACCAGTCACTGTCCGGGGCTGCTGTGCCACTGACCAGTCACTGGCCGGGTCTGCTGTGCCACTAACCAGTCACTGTCCGGGGCTGCTGTTCCACTGACCAGTCACTGTTCGGGGCTGCTGCGCCACTAACCAGTCACTGGCCGGGTCTGCTGTGCCACTAACCAGTCACTGGCCGGGGCTGCTGCGCCACTAACCAGTCACTGGCCGGGGCTGCTGTTCCACTGACCAGTCACTGTTCGGGGCTGCTGCGCCACTAACCAGTCACTGGCCGGGTCTGCTGTGCCACTAACCAGTCACTGGCGGGGCTGCTGCGCCACTAACCAGGCACTGGCTGGGTTGCTGCGCCACTAACCAGTCACTGGCCGGGGCTGCTGCGCCACTAACCAGTCACTGGCGGGGCTGCTGCGCCACTAACCAGTCACTGGCCGGGGCTGTTGTGCCACTAACCAGTCACTGGCCGGGGCTGCTGCGCCACTAACCAGTCACTGGCCGGGGCTGCTGCGCCACTAACCAGTCACTGGCGGTGCTGCTGCGCCACTAACCAGTCACTGGCCGGGACTGCTGTTCCACTGACCAGTCACTGTTCGGGGCTGCTGCGCCACTAACCAGTCACTGGCCGGGTCTGCTGTGCCACTAACCAGTCACTGGCCGAGGCTGCTGCGCCACTAACCAGTCACTGTCCGGGGCTGCTGCGCCACTAACCAGTCACTGGCGGGGCTGCTGCGCCACTAACCAGTCACTGTCCGGGGCTGCTGTGCCACTAACCAGTCACTGGCCGGGTCTGCTGCGCCACTAACCAGTCACTGGCCGGGGCTGCTGCGCCACTAACCAGTCACTGGCGGGGCTGCTGCGCCACTAACCAGTCACTGGCCGGGTCTGCTGTGCCACTAACTAGTCACTGGCCGGGGCTGCTGCGCCACTAACCAGTCACTGGCCGGGGCTGCTGTTCCACTGACCAGTCACTGTTCGGGGCTGCTGCGCCACTAACCAGTCACTGTTCGGGTCTGCTGTGCCACTAACCAGTCACTGGCGGGGCTGCTGCGCCACTAACCAGTCACTGGCCGGGGCTGCTGCGCCACTAACCAGTCACTGGCCGGGGCTGCTGCGCCACTAACCAGTCACTGGCAGGGCTGCTACCCCACTAACCAGTCACTGGCCGGGGCTGTTGTGCCACTAACCAGTCACTGGCCGGGGCTGCTGCGCCACTAACCAGTCACTGGCCGGGGCTGCTGCGTCACTAACCAGTCACTGGTGGGGCTGCTGCGCCACTAACCAGTCACTGGCCGGGGCTGTTGTGCCACTAACCAGTCACTGGCCGGGGCTGCTGTGCCACTAACCAGTCACTGGCCGGGGCTGCTGCGCCACTAACCAGTCACTGGCCGGGGCTGCTGTTCCACTGACCAGTCACTGTTCGGGGCTGCTGCGCCACTAACCAGTCACTGGCCGGGCCTGCTGTGCCACTAACCAGTCACTGGCCGGGGCTGCTGCGCCACTAACCAGTCACTGGCCGGGGCTGCTGTGCCACTACCCAGTCACTGGCCGGGGCTGCTGCGCCACTAACCAGTCAGTGGTCGCCCGGCCGGCTGACGTCGCCGCCGCGCTCAATCGATGCCGATGACGGATTGTCGACACACAGATCGTCAGCCATTAATTACATCTCGTCCGCGGCCGGCGCGAGGCCGGACCGAGCCGGGCGGGAGCTGTCAGCATTCAGCAGTCCGATATCAGCAGTTGCAGCAAAGCTGTCATGGGATCGCAGCAGGACTGGGGCTGCCACGGCGTCGGCAGCACAGCTACCAGGGATCGGCGGCAGAGTCGCAGAGTGTCATCGGTCAGCAGTCAGCACAACTGTCACGGGATCAGCAGCAGCACTGGGGCTGCCACAGCGTCGGCAGCACAGCTACAAGGGATCGGCGGCAGAGTCGCAGAGTGTCATCGGTCAGCAGTCAGCACTACTGTCACGGGATCAGCAGCAGGGGCGGAGCTGTCAGGGTCACAGCCAGCATGAATATAACGATATGGAGTACAAGTTGCAAAAAGCTTAGCAAATAAATATAAGGCTCTAAAAACGACCATTACTTGCTGCTGTCAAACTCAGTATTCCATTTAATCCGTTCGTTAGATAGACGCTTGGCTTATTTTGTAATTTATGGTTCAAATTATCAGCATATTGTCACCTCCAAAAATCCTAGTTGCTCTGCAGACGATAACAAGTGCGCCACATTCCGGGAACAAGTGCGCTAGGTCAATGAAGCATGCATTAGGCACGTCCAATGAATATATTTAAAAAAAACTCGTTTGCTCAGAACAGCTGATCTGGGTTGCAGATGATGCTTGCCGTTGTCAGTGTTGCGGTCCCCATCCCTAACTGGAAACTAGTAAGGAATCCAGAGCAGAGGACATGTTTTTCGTTCCCGAGGCCGTCCATTTTCATCATCTGAAATGCACATCCTTTCAGCATAAAGCTCTCACGTCTGTGGGGCCGGCGGCATTTGGCTGCGCATCATTAAGCCGTGGTTTGATGTCATCAGTGCCGACGGTCTCCGTGGTACCGCCTGGCCATATTTTACACTCTGTGAATTATTCACAGCCCAAAGACACTCTCCATTTCCTATTAAAGCCATGAACCCGAGCCCGCCCCTGGTATATATTCATCACAGGCGCCGACAAATTGTATGTTTTATTTAAAATGCGGCGAACTGACCTGACAATGACGAACATTGGACTCTGAATGAGGGACAATAAATTCCTAGCTTTCATTACAATGAGGTTTCGCTCAGTGGCGGATCCAGGGGGGCCGTAAGGGGCTGAAGCCCCCTGCCTTAGAAAACAGCGCCCTCGGACACCGCGGGGCCGTTCTTGCAAAGGATTTGCCGGCGCCGAAGGCGCCGTAGCGTTCTCGGGAGGCCGCCAGGGCGTTCTTGTGTCTACCGAGAGCGTCGTAGCACTCTTGAAAGGCAACCTGGCACCCACAAAAGACATCTTGCCGCCCTCACAACGTATTATGCCGCCCTCAGAAGGTACATCGCCGCCCTCGGATGGCATCATGCCGCCCTCAGAGCGCATTATGCCGCCATCGGGAAGCATCATGCCGCCCTCGGAAAACATCGTGTCGCCCTCGGAAACATTTTGCCGCCCTCAGAGTGCCTTATGCCGCCCTCTGGAGATGTCTTGTCGCCCTCTGAAGGCATCTTGCCGCCCTCAGAGCACATTATGCGGCCCTCAGAGTGCAATATGCCGCCCTCGGAAAGCATCCTGCTGCCCTCAGAACGCATTATGCTGCTCTTGGAAGGCATCATGCCGCCCTCGGAGACATATTGCCGCCCTCGGAAGGCATCTTGCCGCCCTCAGAGCGCATTATGCCGCCCTCGGAAGGCATCATGCCGCCCTCAGAGCGGATTATGCCGCCCTCGGAAAGCATCATGTCGCCCTCGGAAAACATCTTGCCACCCTCGGAAGCCATTTTGCCGCCCTCGGAGTGCATTATGCCGCTTTCGGAGTTCGGAAGACGTCTTGCCACCATCGGAAGGCATCTTGCTGCCCTCGGAAGGTATCATACCGCCCCCGAATGGCACCTTGCCGGCCCGAAAGCGATGCGGTGTCCCGGCGCACTCAGAATGATGGCACCCTGGCGCCTTCAGCTTCCCTCCGACGGCGATCGGGCATCTGTGACCTTCGAAACTAATAATACGCTTTTACCCACTCCCTCCACCCCGGAGAGCGCCCTGGATGGCGCCTGGACCCCCATGAAATAACCGTGACGTTTTTGTTTAACATGCCTGGCGAGGCGTTGAAGGTGCCGACGTATTGTACCTTTCACACTCGGCACGCCTAAAAATAGCTTGGATGAATAACGTCCAATGTCTATGATGTCCACATCTCCACAGAAACTTTTCAGCGTCGGACATCGATTTGTACGCGATTTGGTCCTAAGGTCAAAACGAACCTCCTGCTTTAAACCTGCTTTTAAAAAAAAATCAGGTCCATTTTGACATTACTGGTCTCCTTCAATATCAAATTCAAGGTCAAACGACGGCGAACACTGTAGCGCCCAAAGTTACCGTCCGATCGCGACACAATAGTCTCAAACGATTCCTCGTGCCCAGTTCCAGGATGGCAAGAATTTTCAGAGTTGTGCCCTGTGACTTTCAAGGTCAAGCCCCGTGACATTCAATGTCAAATTCAGGGTCAATGAACCGAGAACGCTGTAGCACCCATAGTTACCGCCTAATCGCGATAAAAAGGTCACAAACGATTCCTCGTGCCCAGTTCCAGGATGACAAGCATTGCCATAGTTGTTCCCCGTGACCTTCAAGGTCAAATTCAATGTCAAGGGACGGGGAACGCTGTAGTGCACAAAGTTACCTTCCGATCGCGACAAAAATGGTCTCAAACGATTCCTCGTGCCCATTTGCAGGATTACAAGTATGCTTGGAGTTGTGCCCGTGACCTTCAAGGTCAAATTCAGGGTCAAATGACGGGGAACGCTGTAGCGCCCAAAGTTACCGTCCGATCGCAACAAATTGGTCTCAAACGATTCCTTGTGCCCAGTTCCAAGATGCCAAGAATGTTCAGAGTTGTGCCCGTGACCTTCAAGGTCAAGCCCGTGACCTTTAATGTCAAATTCAGGGTCAATGAACCTACGTATACGTAGATCCGCAGTCGGACCTTCCGATCATGCCACCAGACTTTCAAAAGGGTCCCGCGCCCCGCTGGTGTATTCAGCCGAACGCGCCCCGCTGGGGGGGGGGGGGGCATATTCTGTCCCCTCGTTATCTTCCAAACCAATAACTGCAGCGAGACGCGCAAGGGAGCAATCGAAAGCTCTCAATGAGACGCATGTAAAGCATGCGTGAAATGTTCTAAATAAGGTCACATGTCAGGTCACGGTCAGGTGAAATATCAAAATCGAGGTATTTGGGTTGATTTGCTATACTTTCCTTTTACAACCTTATATTGCGACTATTATGGCACAAAGTGCTCTCAGAGGCATATTACATCTTCCGCATAAAGGAAATTGAGACTGTAAGCAAATCAAGCGCTGGTCAGAAAATATAACTATGGGCAAAAGTCTACGAAAGTCATGCGACACATGTTTTATGGGTTATTTTACACTTAGAATGTGATAGTAGTAGCCATTTTCACACCCTCACCCCATATACTGACCCTGGTGAAGTTCAGGTCAAGGTCAGGTTGCATAAGGTCAAAATTTGAAATTGATTAATATAAATAAATAAGTAATGCTTATAGACCAGTTGTGTCTAATAAATACAGCGGTGACATTTATTTGCCTGTATCTGGTAATTAAAAGCCATAAGATACAATACAAAAATACGTCATGAGTAAATCATACTTGGGAGCCACAAGTCAGTCAAAAATAAAGATTTTACTTTGAAATTTGGTGTGGGTATCGTTCATACTTGGTTATCCAATATATATTCCGTTTTAATATCTTCGAAAATTTATATTTTGTGGATTTTTTCCCAAACAAATCCGTTTTTTTGGGTGTAAACAAATCTGAGATAGCCATTTTGAATTGTATTTGTAATTTGCTGTACAACTCGATTGTCTACGATTTTTCGAACACTTATCGTTTTTCCACCAAAAATGGCAAGACCTGACGTCACTAAAACGTCATTATCTCCCAAACAACTTCACCAATTTTAATGACATCAGTTGGGAAAACTACGGGGAGGCGATCTAAAAATGGATTGATCAAAAATTAGGTCGTGACATCATCAAAATGGGCGGAGCATGCCCTTATAAGGAGATCCGATCTAAAAATTGATTGATTTACTGACATTCAAACCTTCAAACACCCTATCACCAGGCACGTAGCCAGGATTTCGTCCAGGGGGGGGGGGGGGGCGGCGCCTCGAAAGGGCCCCTTCCCGAGCGTTGAAAGGGCCCCTTCCCAAGCGTTGAAAGGCCCCCCAAAACAAAACAAAACGCATGAAAAGGCACGTTACAAGGCTGGAAAAGGCAGTATGGCAGGTATGGCATGGGCCATACCAACGTTTAGGAGCTGGAGTTAGCAAACTGCCACATCAACTTTGGAACCAGCGACACGAATTTGGAATCAACTATACCAACTTGGAATATTTTTTTAAGCTCAAGACCTGGAACTGTTAAACAAATTGCGCCGCGGAGCGGCGCGAAAATTTTGAGTATTATGCCATGGGATGCTTTCTCATCAATGCGTCGCATTGCGTATGGTGCGGACCTCTAAAATTGCTATATTGTGCGTTTAAAAGTGCGGGGGGAAAGGTGCTAAAATGAGCAATTTTTTCAATAATATAGGAAAGTAGCAACATAACACATAAATGCGCCGAGAAACTGACCGATTTTTTTCCTAATCCGCATATAATTGATTTTGTAGTTAACTTGCGCCGCGGAGCGGCGCGAAAATTTTGAGTTTGATTCCCTGTACTCTTACTGTATTCTTACTGTTGAAAGGCCCAAGGTCCCTTCAGATCGTCTAGGGGCCCCTCTGACCTTTTCTACGCCCTTCCAACCTGTTCTGGGACTCATCTGGGATCCGCGAAGCGAAAAGACATGATGTGGAGTGGGTGATATATATATATATATATATATATATATATATATATATATATATATATATATATATATATATATATATATATATATATATATATATATATATATATATATATATATATATATATATATATATATATATATATATATATATATATATATATATATATATATATATATATATATATATATATATATATATATATATATATATATATATATATATATATATATATATATATATATATATATATATATATATATATATATATATATATATATATATATATATATATATATATATATATATATATATATATATATATATATATATATATATATATATATATATATATATATATATATATATATATATATATATATATATATATATATATATATATATATATATATATATATAATACAAAGAGGGCTTACTCTACAGGAAAAAAATAAAATCGGATCTTTCGGGTATATTGTAGCACCCTGACAAAGGGTGTTACAATATACGCGAAAGCTCCGCTTTTAATATTTGTATTGTGAAGTAAGTCCTCTTTGTATTTAATCTTCATCTGCGATCTCAAAGTGCTTTGACCCTTTCGGTCTCACCAGAGACTCCTCTGACCTTCCAAGAAGCCCCTCTTGTGTCTCAAGGGGCCCATTCGGCCTGTTCAGAGGTCCTTCCGACCTGGTCAGGGACTGCACTGGCTGCTTTGTCGCCCTGCCGACATGCTCAGGGGCAAGGGCGGTGGATTGCGGGGCGCAGGGTACCCCCCTCAAATTAAAATCCTGGGGAGGTCATGTTGCCCCAGATTGAGCAGGCTAAAATCTGGGGGGGGGGGCAAAACTACCCTTTGCCCCCAGGATTTTCGACTGGGGGGGAATTTTGGGTACCCTGCCCCCGCAATCCGCCGCCCCTGCTCAGGGGCCCTCCGGCCTGCCCAGGGGCCCCTCCAGTCTGGCTAGGAACTCATCCGGCATGTTCAAGGGGCCTTCCAACCGGCCCAGGGACCCTTTCGGTCTAGCCAGGGGCCCCTCTGACTTGCCCAGCAGCCCCTCCGATCGGCCCAGCGACTCTTCTGGTCGACCTGCGCTGGCTGCTTTGTCGCCCATGCTCAAGGGGCCCTCCGACCTGCCCTGGAGCCTCTCCGTGCTGACCAGAGGCCACTTCGGCATGTTCAGGGGCCCTTCTTACCCACCCAGGGGTCATTTCGGTCTGATCAGGGGCCCCTCCGATCTGCGCAGGGGCCCTTTTAACTTTCCAGGGGCCATCTGGTCTCTCCAGGGGCCCTTTAACCTTCTAAGGGGCCCTTCCGACCTAGCAAGGGACTGCGCTGGCTGCTTTGTCGCCTTGCGACATGCTCCGAGGGCCCTCCGACCTGCCCTGGGGCCCCTCCGTGCTGGCTAGGGGCTCATTCGGCATGTTCAGGGGCCCTTCTGACCCACCTAGGGACCCTTTCGGCCTGGTCAGGGCCCCTCTGACCTGCACAGGGGCCCTCTTAACTTCCCAGGGGCCCTCTGGTCCGTCCAGGGGCCCTCCAACGTGCTCAGGGGCCCTTATGACCTGGCAAAGGACCGCGCTGGCCGCTTTGTCGCCCTGTCAACATGCTCAGGGGCCTCTCAACCTGCACAGGGGTCCCTCTGTGCTGGCTAGGGGCCCATTCGACGTGTTCAGGGGGCTCATTCGACGTGCTCAGGGGGCCCTCTGACCCGCTCAGGGGCCCTTTCGGTCTTGCCAGGGGCCCCTCTGACATGCACAGGGCTCTTTTGAACGTCCAAGGGGCCATCTGGTCTTTCAGAGAAGCCCCTGGTGGCCCTAAAGGGCCTCTAAAGTGCTCTAAACTCTCTAAAGACTACGCTTCGTGTAGTAAAGAGCCTATGATACCGCGCTTCGCGCGGTCTCGTCGGCCCTTTTCGGCGCGCTGCGCGCGCCAAAAAGAGCCCTCCTGACCTCTAGGGGGGGGGGGGGGGGGGGGGGGGGGGGGGGGGGGGGGCACCCCCGCCGCCCTCCCCTTGGCTACGTGCCTGCCTATCACTCCTCAAAAAATGCCCATCACCCCTGGATTTTGTTTTCGGTTGAAACTACATGATTCGCTCCATTATATTGTCTTGTACCTGGAATGATCATATCCCTACTTTGGTAGGTATGGCCATAGTAAGGATCGGCGATCTCAATTTCGGCACTCGCAGCAGCCTCAGCGATCTAAATTTGGATTCGCCACCTAACCTCACGATCTAAAATTGGATTAGCCAGCTAGGACGACCGATCTAAAAGCTGATTTCACGCTGTGGTCGCTGCGTCGCGGATTCAATATTTAGATCGTCATTTACACTGGAATAAGGGCAATTGGCGAATCTGGTCACATATATTATTCCGATATATGGATAGGACATGTTCTCCAACACTTTTTAACCTCCTAGTATGCGCATGTTGCTCCAAAAACCTAACATAGGCCTCACAGTTTGGTACTGCATGTATGCCCAAATATGGGCATCAAAATACAAAAATTGATCGATCTATTTTTGTATCGCCTCCCTGTAGTTTGCCCAGCTGACATGTTGAGAGAAGACGTAGAATGGATGCAACGTAAGGTACGGAACGTTTTACGTCGATACCTATCATAGTTTTCAAGTTATTGAGAACATCCGGGAGGGGGCAGATTCTGCCACCCCCCCCCCCTCCCGGGGGCGCGGGTTAAGGAAGAGGCATATTTGACCCGTTTAATGTACATATTGGCGCCCCTCTGACCCATGCCGCCCCTGTCACCGAGGAAATATGCCGCCCTCGGGCCTGAAGCCCCTAGCCTAAGAAAATCCTGGATCCGCCACTGGCTTTCGCTGGACTGGTCAACAGCAGAAGATCTTATAATGTATGTATGTATGTATGTATTGCGCATCGTTGTGGGATCCAACACAGGTTGGCTTTAACGCTACAGTGTCATACATATACTACAATCAATACAATGTCATCGTGCAAAAGCGCATTGTCGTTCATAAACTAATCACCCTGTACGATAATGTAAAATGCATACTACAATAACACACAGTCAGTAAAACAAATCGGCACTGAAGTCTCGATCAGGGCCGCCGAGCAAATGCCGCCCCGAGGCGCCGTTTGAATACGCCGGAGCTACCTGTCCGCCTCACGTCGCTGGGGAGACCGCTCCAAGTCTGAGGGGGACGGACCGGCCTGTTCTCTGTGAAGGGGACGGACCGACCTGTTCTCTGTGAAGGGGACGGACCGGCACTGTTCTCTGTGAGGGGGACGGACCGGCACTGTTCTCTGTGAGGGGGACGGACCGGCACTGTTCTCTGTGAAGGGGACGGACCGGCCTGTTCTCTGTGAAGGGGACGGACCGGCACTGTTCTCTGTGAAGGGGACGGACCGGCACTGTTCTCTGTGAAGGGGACGGACCGGCACTGTTCTCTGTGAAGGGGACGGACCGGCACTGTTCTCTGTGAAGGGGACGGACCGGCACTGTTCTCTGTGAAGGGGACGGACCGGCACTGTTCTCTGTGAAGGGGACGGACCGGCACTGTTCTCTGTGAGGGGACGGACCGGCACTGTTCTCTGTGAAGGGGACGACCGGCACTGTTCTCTGTGAAGGGCACGAACCGGCACTGTTCTCTGTGAAGGGGACGGACCGGCACTGTTCTCTGTGAAGGGGACGGACCGGCACTGTTCTCTGTGAAGGGGACGGACCGGCACTGTTCTCTGTGAAGGGGACGGACCGGCACTGTTCTCTGTGAGGGGGACGGACCGGCACTGTTCTCTGTGAAGGGGACGGACCGGCACTGTTCTCTGTGAAGGGGACGGACCGGCACTGTTCTCTGTGAAGGGGACGGACCGGCACTGTTCTCTGTGAAGGGGACGGACCGGCACTGTTCTCTGTGAAGGGGACGGACCGGCACTGTTCTCTGTGAAGGGGACGGACCGGCACTGTTCTCTGTGAAGGGGACGACCGGCACTGTTCTCTGTGAAGGGGACGACCGGCACTGTTCTCTGTGAAGGGGACGGACCGGCACTGTTCTCTGTGAAGGGGACGGGACCGGCCCTGTTCTCTGTGTAATGTCTAATCTGCACCGGCGCGTGTTCAGGGCCGAGTCAGAGGATGCACGGGTGGTGCGCTCGGATACGTCGGCACGGTACTCAATGAGGGACTCCTGGTTGTCTGGTGCGTCTGCATGGTGGATCAGTCTTATGGATAAGGATGCAGTCTCTTTGTTGGATGACTGCACCGAACGGCAACCAGTTGAGCTGCCGGCGTGCCTCGCTAATGTGATCGTATTTGCGTTTCTTGGTCACAACGCGTGTCGCAAAGTTGATGACTTTTTCGATGCGTTGGCGTAAAATACGTGTCGGTGGCGCCCAGGCTGGTAAGCAGTATGTTATATGGGGAAAACCAAAGTCTGAACTACCGTCCTAACGGTTGACGTTGGAACGGTGTTGGTGAGCTTTTTAATTGTTAACAGATTTCCATAGCGGCGCCGCACGACTTTGGCTGTTTGTTTGTCCATGCTGAGAGTATGATCGATTGTCGCTCCGAGAATGTTCATGAGGTCTGCCGGTGTCAGAAGAACGCCATCAAAAATGACGCTAAAGTCCGATACTTTTTTGACGGCAGTGGGCGTACCGAACAATGACATGTCGGCTTTGTCAGGGTTTCCTTTTAACCGTTGTGTTTGAACCACGTGGATAGGGTGGCCAAATCACTTTCCACGTAGTTGCCGAGCCCTTTCAAAACCAGCTTCGGTCGGCAGTGCGCTATGGAGGAGAACAGAATCGTCAGAAACGATTTTGCAGTGATCAGTGAGGTGACACGGGAGGTCGTTGCTGAAGACATTAAAGACGATTGGTCCGAGGGTGCTGCCCTGTACCACTCCGAAACTGACAGGTTCTAGGTGATTGCTCCCCTTCACAGTCTGCGTCCTACCACTACAATAGTCCCTGAACCAATGCGTCGATATACCGTACCATTCCAGTTTGGCAAGAAGGGCACCGCGGTCAACTGGATGCGTGACCATTGAACACATTTTTGCTAACAAAATGTACGATGTTTTCTGTTAATTGACGTCTCTAGAGAGAAATAAAATTGCTTGTTTTGTCCTTAGGATTCCATGGAAAGTGTTAA
>JAXIVJ010016842.1:0-27768 GCA_036785665.1 Chirona hameri | reverse complement strand
TTATAACATTGATAGGTATATACATCGATTCCTCAGCGAAGTTAATTAATCCTCCAAAAATGTGGCCTCCGATAGCTATACGTCTGGGAACGCTGGTGCCAGATGGACAACTTTTATCAATTACCGACTGTGTTTCCCAGAGCCGAACCTCGATCGCCTTCTGTGTTTCAAAAGAGAGCATTCCTCGGCGCTGCTCCTCTGCAGACACTGGATGTGACTCACACAGCTCCAGAAATACCGGCGTAGGCGAGCGATTTCGCGCCGCACGGCTTGTTTTGTGCGGGTCTTCCGCCGTGCCGTTAGCAGTTCGACGCTCTGTGCAAAAAGCGGACGATTGACGCAAAACACGACCCGGACCCGTTCGGCAATCGTCTCGCGACTACCAATTAATCTTCGGCCCCGGGTTTGGCGCGACAGACGAACAGCGAAGCCGAACGCGGCCGCTCCTCTGTCGGAGAGGAATGTTAAAGTTGCGGTAGTGCTTGGATCACTAAGAACTGAAGATGTTCTGTTGAATTACATACGTAAGCATGCTTGCGTGAACTATGTTGTTACGCTTTCAAATCATGTACATTTTAGCCAGAGGCATCTTAAGACTTCAATGCTTCAGTAAAACTAGGAGGAAGCAGCGTACGTATTTCTTTCCAATGTACATATTGTGACTCTGCTGCCGAACACAACAGTATGTATGATTGTACGCATTCCTGCTTTCACTTCTTTCGATGCCGCATTCATTACGTTTTGACCTCTTATTGCAAAGGAACTATGAATAAAATGAGTGTGCAAGGATTGCATGATAAGTTTTGAAGCGTTAACTTGACTTGAAAATCACAGCGGCATGAGTATGTCCAGTTTTAGTGCAAAGTGGGCAGGAGTTGCCAGAAGCGCATTTCTCAGATTGCGTTAGACTCACAACACTATCTCTCGTCTTGCCCTGCCATCAATAATCCATTCTGCTGAATTTGAGGTATCGGACTGGAACGGCGCTTGTCACGTCGCCATTAGCGTTCACTCGCCGCCTATAATGCCGTTTTTCATATCCATAAGACCGGAGCGGCCGACTCTGGCCCCGCACCCGAGCGACCCGTGCCCCTCCGCTGGCCCGGTCGGAGCGGCCGACTCTGACCCCGCGCCCGAGCGACCCGTGCCCTCCGCTGGCCCGGTCGGAACGGCCGACTCTGGCCCCGCGCCCGAGCGACCCGTGTCTTCCGCTGGCCCGGTCTCGCCGACTGCGCTGATCGGACACACCGATCGACCGCGTTGCGAAATTCAGAAAAACCTAATGAAGCCATGCGGTGCCTCAGTGTGCGGCGTTTTCGTGTGTGTTTTTTCGGCGGTGGCCCAGCGGTGGCCCAGCAGAGCACCACCACTCAGCAGTCGGATGAACTCATTAATCCCGAGTCACCGGCTCAGCCCGGGTCAGCCGGAAGTGTGAAGGAGGCGAGCGCGAGCGGCCGCTGCACTCGTGACCTCACCAGCCGGCAGCCGGCAGCCGGCTCACAAATTGACTTGTACCGTCTGCACCCTCCAAGATGTGTCAGATGACCGCCGTCATGACGGCACGAGAGGACTGGGCGACCCGTCCACCTTGCGCAATGTCCATTACTTGTCGACTGGAATTCAGTGCCAGCCACCAGCTCGCCTAGTGATACAGCTTAGAAAGCTACCAACCAACGTCGACGACGAGACATCAGGGGTTTCTCTCGCCCAAGGCCAGCGCAAATCGAGTCTGAAGAGACCCCGGGACCTTTGGAGGGCAGAACGGCAATCTTCCTGCAGATGACGCCTCAAAAACAATCTCCGCTCTTCAAAAATTAAATGTAATAGTGGAGCAGCGTGCCAGTAATGGTCGGAACAATTGATGATATCCTAGCTAAATGATGTCCTTTGTTAGAACAAACATATACTTATGGAAACAAATTAATGCCCGTTGGCGGCCGGTTTGTGCCTGTTTGAAATTCGGACGGCCCGGTGAAAAACGATCTCTGGCGTGGATGCCGGGATGACGCTTTGCCTGTGGCACGATGGCCGCCGCTGACAGACCTGACACGAGGGTACTCAAACCACCACTCGGCCGAGAGCACAGCCACACCGCCGAGGGCCAGCCTGATCACTTAGTCACAGGCGGCCGACAAGCCACCGGTCACGTAGCGGATGCTGTCGATTGGCCGGGAGCTGGTTTGGCCTGCACAGCTGGCAGGTTTGGCACAAGAGGTCCGGCTGGCTCGGCGATGGCCAAGTTCTCCGTGACAGACGTGGTACAAGGGAATGGTCGCACTCGCGGGCGGGGAACTAGATGGGCCTCCTGAACGAAGGTGCGATTTGCAGTGGAGGGCTACTCAACAAACAAATGGGTTATCAGACGATCGAAGCATTGTACACATACCATGATTGTGGTGAACTAATGCTGGCAATGTTAAATGTTAATGTTAATGTTGTACAGATGGCAGATTCTGACGAACCAGTGCTGCAACTGAAACAGAGTAGATCTGGTATGACGTGCACAAATGCTATTTTTCGAAAGGAAATATCGCTCTTTGCACTCTGGCCTGTGAGAACGAACTAAATCCCCGCTGGGAATATGAGCCAGCGTAGGAGATCGTGAGCCTCCATGACTGCTGCTGGTCAAAAACAGTTCAGTATGCATTGTTATCCGGACTATTTCCTCCAGCCATGACCAATCTGTGGCAGTGGCGCAGAGTTCTGCCAAAAATCGCCGCAAAGTTTCCGTGTTCACACGAGATAAAAGAACACATGCTCTAATTTTCCGCGTCCGTTCGGCAGTGGTGTTCGGATATAGGCGTCCAGATAGATAGCTATTTCCTCCGGACGCCGGAGATACAGCCTCCGCCCCGCCAGAGTTCGGAAGTAAGCCGGCTTCACGACTTGCAGCGCTGATCGTGAGCTCCGCAGCCTTGCAATTTTCCTCGTTCACAGGTGGGACCATGCGCCGGCCGTGGGTCCGCAGACAAGACTGCTACGCACCCACCGTGACCCCCAACCCTCCCAGCTGCCCGCCGTTAAACGTAATCACTAATGAGTCTGCGAACACCTCTGCTTAACCCACTTTAAGACCTGCGCAGGTCGACCCATCCTGTCGGTTCAGTTTGCAGCGACGCCGCTGCAGATTCCCCTCCCCATCCCCTCCCCCTCCGCGCGCCGCCCCCTAACCAGCCTTGGGAAATGTCGCTCTCCAAAGTGGTCGGACGGGTTTGGCCATCCGCTCCTGCGGGGCAGAGATGCACCAACTAGTTCATAAATATTTCTATCCGTTAATCTGCCATATGTGTCGGCTTAGCGATTTGCGGATTTTGCCTGTTTACAAACCAATCAAAGCACGCACGAGCGTGGGGGCTGTCTGCGATTGGCCGACAACAAATGTGCGTGAGTGTGGTGTTGACGGGCTAGAACTACGCTCTCGCCCGAGAACTGCGCTCAAATTACCTCACATTACCTTCACATCTTTCGCCAGGGTCGCTACAGAAGCAGCAGCAACAGCAGCAGTAGCAGCAGCAGCAGCAGCAGCAGCAGCAGCAGCAGCAGCAGCAGCAGCAGCAGCAGCAGCAGCAGCAGCAGCAGCAGCAGCAGCAGCAGCAGCAGCAGCACACCACCACCACCACCACCACCACCACCACCACCACCACCACCACCACCACCACCACCACCACCAGCACCAGCACCAGCACCAGCACCAGCAGCGGCGGCGGCAGCGGCACCAGTACCAGCACCAGTACCAGCACCAGCACCAGTACCAGCACCAGCAGCGGCGGCGGCGGCACCAGCACCAGCACCAGCACCAGCACCAGCACCAGCACCAGCACCAGCACCAGCACCAGCACCAGCACCAGCACCAGCAGCGGCGGCGGCGGCGGATCAATTCAGGTCGATTTATTCAGTCCAGCTCAGACCGGCGGGGCAGCCACCATTCCGCGAACCGCCTTCTGCCCTGGTGACGTCACGGGCACCTGAACGCGAGCGGCGCGTGAATCAGTGTGACCGCGAGGATTGCGGATCTAATGCGGTGCCGCCTGTGGCGTCACATTCGTCACATTCGTCACATTCCGCGGGTATCTCACCGCTTCCGAGACCGCGTCTGTCCTCTGTCTAGAGCGTGTGTCTCCGCACGAGTTTCTCTCACTTCGTTTCTGTGACAACTAGCGTTGCGGGCGGCGCGGCGGGGATTGTAGCACGTGTGGTGTCCGGAGGATCCTTCAGGCGCTCGCCTTCTGCAGAGAATAGCGCCGTGCGCCGGCGCCGCTGGCTGCGCAGGCTGCGCAGGCTGCGCTGGCTGCGCTGGCTGCGCTGGCTGCGCTGGCTGCGCTGGCTGCGCCGGCGCCGCTGGCTACGCTGGTCGTGCGCGGCAGTGGTTATCGGTTGTCTCGGGTGTGCCGCCCTCTGCCAACATAAATCCTGACGTCGCTCTACAAAACTCGTGTTGGTGCTCCCATTACGTCGTCAGATGCGTGGGGCGGCAGCAGCAGCAGCGGCGGCGGCGGCTGACCGCCCGGCTGACCGGTCCCGACAAAGAGACCGGACCGGCCGACCGCCGGCTCCGGCTCCGGCTCTGCAGAGAATGTGGGCCGGCTCTGCAGAGAGTGTGGGCCGGCTCTGCAGAGAGTGTGGGCCGGCTCTGCAGAGAGTGTGGGCCGGCTCTGCAGAGAGTGTGGGTCGGCTCTGCAGATAATGTGGGCCGGCTCTGCAGAGAGTGTGGGCCGGCTCTGCAGAGAGTGTGGGCCGGCTCTGCAGAGAGTGTGGGTCGGCTCTGCAGATAGTGTGGGCCGGCTCTGCAGAGAGTGTGGGCCGGCTCTGCAGAGAGTGTGGGCCGGCTCTGCAGAGAGTGTGGGCCGGCTCTGCAGAGAGTATGGGCCGGCTCTGCAGAGAGTGTGGGCCGGCTCTGCAGAGAGTGTGGGCCGGCTCTGCAGAGAGTGTGGGCCGGCTCTGCAGAGAGTGTGGGGACGCAGCGGGTCAGAGTTGGCCTGAGGTCGCCCGCGCCGCTGCATGCTCCAGCGCCGATACAGTTCATTGGCGCCAAAATGGGCTGAATTAGAGAACAAAAGAGTCTCGCGACGGGTGGTGGGGTTACCTCATCACACGCCCCGCACCGGCCGTTTGTATGGAGATTTCACTCCGAGCCAAAGAAGCCACCGCCATCGGCTGTCGACAATTTATTATGCAATGGCGCCAGAAGACACTTGGCACACTAATAGTACTCTACATAAAATATGTAATAAAACACAACTGAATACACGCTCTCATCACATTACACGTCAACAGACAAGGAGCTAGCACAGCTAAAAGCTTAAATACACCTAGATTGACCGCCGTGTGTGTCGGGATGCACATCAGAGTGGTGCGCAGGCAATGACTTTGGGTGGAGCCTCGGGTCGTTTGAGGGGCGTGGCGTTCCAATTACACCTATGCAACGGCCGCCCTCGCCCGGCACTGGAACGCCGGGCTGGAGCGCCGGGCCGGCCCTGGGGGCACCCTGTGACGACGACGCCCCTAGAACACCCTCAGCTGTTCCAGGACAGGGGTGGGGTAGAATTTACTCCTCAGGCAGATGAGAGTCTGCCCGCCAGCGACCACCGGGTGATTTTGCAGCGACCACCGGGTGATTTTGTCACGGGGGCTGAGCGGAACGCCACGCCGGGCCGGGCGACGAGCGCTAGGTCGCGTCACAGCTGTTGGTCTAAATGACCGCGACCTACACTGATCCCCGTGGCACTATTTCATTTGCACACAATGCACCATGTCGGCCGCCGCCGCCAGCACCGCCGCCTCCATGACCGCGCCGGCCGCGGCAGAGGCGGTAAAGCAAGTGCGGCGCGACTCTAGAGATGGCTCCCACGCGGGCTAACAGCCGATATGCGCGTTCAGGATCGTCGCAGTGGCAGCGGTGGACATGACAGAGGACAGAGTAGTCGTCACGCCAGTCAACACTCATCAAAGGCATGTGTGATTCGACAATCGAGTCAACACAGGACGGCATTTAAAATGATATCAGTGACTGCGTGCATCGGAAAAATGGAGCAGAGATAGCAACTACGACCCAGCGCATGGTAAGCTCTCTACTCTCTCCGGTACGCAGCAGCGTATTACGGTTCCTATTGCACGGGCTACTCGTACACATTCGAGGTGACCGCTGCCCCGCCGGGGGCCGGCAGACAACGGGACATCACATACGCACACGCAGACAGACATACAAACACACACGCGAGCCTGCAGGAGCACGCTGCCGGGGCAGTTTGTACTCAACAAGGGGACCGCCCTAATACTGGTCGAGACGGCCGGCGCCGGCTCAGGGCGCAGAATGGCACGGACACGGCGAGCGGGACATTCGTGAGTGGACCACGTGCGGCGCCACGTGCGAGCGACACGTGTGGGCGACACGTGGACGGCACGAGTGAGCGGCACGTGCGAACAACGCGCGACAATGCGTCCTAACGCGCGGCAGCGCGCGGCGGGGCGCGGGTAGCGCGCGTACAACACGCGCACGCCGCGCGGAGACCGCACGGAGTCGGACGGAGTGAGAAAGCGGGGGACGGCGAGGCGACGTGACTCGACGCGCGCGGTCTCACGTTCGAGCCGTGAGGTCGAGGGGCGTCTCGATGGGGCCGGGCCGCGCCACGATCGACTCCTCGCTGGAGAGCGAGGCGGCGCTCGAGCCGGCCGCACTGTGCACCGACTCCGAGTCCGAGTCGGAGTCGGCGGGCCGCGCCGGCAGCTCGGTGACCCCCCGAGTCGAGAGGTCGATCGGCGTGTCCTGCTCCGGCGCGTCCGCCGCCGGCGCCGGGCTCGCCTGCTTCGGCGGCGACGTCGCCATGGCCGCCGCCTTCTTCTGGTAGAGCTCGCTGAGCTGCGCGGGCAGGTAGCTCTGGGGGAAGAGCAGCTTCTGCTGGTACGCCGCAGGGAACAGCGGGTACGGCGTCTGCAGAGAGGCAAACGGCGAGAACGGCAGAGACGCGGCCAGAGGCGACAGGAACGCTTTGTCGTAGAAGAGCTGCGGGGGGATCGCGCCGCCGTACGGGTGGAACCGGTTCAGCGGTGGCTTTCCTTCAGAGGTGTCCGATGATGGACTCTTGGCCGGGTTGGAGGACTCGGACGGCGGCGAGGAGCACTTGGCTGCCGGAGAGGGTTCGGCTGGTTCAGCCGAGTCGCCGCTCTTGATCGGACTGAGCCCGGGGTTGAACATGTTGAAGCCGTTGCCGTTGTGCATGCTCTGGCTGCCGTCCATGTGCGCTTGCTCCTGCATCAGACAGTGGATCTTGAACCAGTTAGAGCGACGGCCGTAGCGCGAGCCTGACTTGGACATGCCGACCATCAGGCATTTGCGTAGGCGACACGCCTTGCAGGAGGTACGGTTCTTCTTGTTTATGACGCAGCGGCCGTTATTCTTGCACTCGTTGAGCGAGGACAGGTTGTTGTAGGTCCGGCCGAAAAAGGACTGCAAACAGATGACATCCGTCAGCTGACGTTATAGTCGCACGTTGCCACTGGTGTATATGCGATGTGACAGATCCTGACAGCATCTGCACGCATCGATCGCGTTATTTCGCAGCTGTCACAAATGCTAAAGCTGAGTATTCTAATCGGATGCTAATGCAGCGGGCAAATCTAGACATCATACGAGCGTAAAGATAGACGGGGCGCCGGCTATTTATCTTAGGGTACGCCGTGTTTTAAACAGTGGTACCAGACGAATCAGCGATGCACATACACAGACAGTCACAAGTGAGTCAGGTGGTGGTGTGAGAGTGCACCGGCTTGGTGTCAGCGCTGCACCGGGTATGTTCCGTAATTGGTGTCTGCTCCTCTCCCAGGCTCCCATACAGGGTGGATCGACTCCGTAATTAATTACTGTTACGCTTCATGCTGCACCGCTCGGATACAGTCGTTTATCTCCCATATAATGAAAATATGACGATGCTAAAACCATTGTTTCCCTCAAGTTGTGAGTCTATTGGCGGGGCGAGTGCCATGAATTGGTTGTTTTAGACCTGTTCTGTCCCGTAAAAGTCCCCGTGATAAAGACCGTGGCTCGGGCGGCGAGCAGGTAATGGCTCGAATAAATATCAAACATAAAGTCCTAACAATCGGAGCTGCGGACCTTATTTTATCATCACTAATGTACACGGGTTGCCGCATGTCGTTAAAGTTTTTTTTAATGAAAATTGAGCTATCATCGGCGTGGGCGAGTGCGGGGTTGTGATCTTTCGCCTTTTCACGGGTGGCCGTGGCAATCATTACACCCACCGCCGGATCGGACTTTTTGTCCGTAACACTAACATGCGCACCAAAATACCGACGACGCTCCGAACGACAGCAAAAAGGTGAAAGCAGAGCGTGCTTTACAGTCTACTCCTACATTCCCTGGCCCGGTGACCGACGGCCGCTGCAAGCATTACCAAAAACTCCGCCGCCTGCCCAGTCAAGCGCGGCCATCACCGTCTGACCCGTAACGTGACTGCAACAAACGCCACGCATGTTTGTAAACCGCGCGTGTCATGCCTCTTTGGAATGAATCAACTGTATTTTATTTCGTGAAAGTCTTCGCCGAATCAAGATGGTGGTCAAACTCGGTTCCGAGACATGGTGACATTAAAGCGCGCCGACAAAAACGTCATTTAGCCGGCGACAAAACCCCGAACGGCCATCAGGTATTACCTAATTGCCGAATTTACCTGTTTTTACAGCTGCTGTGTGTAGCGGAGTGCATTGTTGGCTAAATGCTAAACTGTGTTTGTGATTTATGTCCGAGGAAGTATGTCGACTAGACGTGCATTGAAAAACTCGCCGCGCGCTGCGCGCACGGGCGACTGACGGCCAGCGGGGTGCGTCCGGAATCCTATAACGCGCCGCTTTACTGCGCTGTTTGTCCTTTCTACCGGTCTCACTTGGCCCGCCAGACCTCCCGATCGCTAGTCAGGCATGCCCCAGCTGTCCGGCAAAGGTTGCATCATTCAACGAGACCCGCATTCGGCGACCGGACGGGGAACGTTTCTGCGACCGTTGTCTGCATTCGTGTTCGGGGAGTTACGATTTCAGCTACTACAATGCGTCCGGACGTGTTCATAGGACGTCTTAGAACGCTCCGAATGCGTCACCGTTCCGCGATATCGCGCCGATCGGACACTGACGGACATTTAGTGACAGTGTCCCGCGCACCCAGTTTGTGTAGCTGGGCGGATCACGGACTGCTGTCATCTGTAGCTCGTGACACGTACACCGCCTGCCCGGCCGGCGATACGTGAGCGCAGCAGCTTAAATAGTTGCCGCAGCCGGAGATGAGTTCGATAAGTTCGAGCGCCTCTGTCATCGGGCGCTGGGTGATCTCATGACGCTGCCTCGGACGGCCTCGCTGAATAAGTGCGACACACCTTCTGGCCAGAGGTCCCTTTGTATGGGCCAGCGCGCGCGGCCCGCCGCCGCACCTCGCCGTCTGGTCTCTGTATGGATTGGCGGGTGTGCATGATTGACACAGTGATGGCCAGAGTGCCCTGGATCGTGACGAGGTGACGGCGAAGCGCCGCTCCGGCAGCGCCACACTAGGCTATCTCAGGTCGGCCTCCAGAGCGCGGACCCGCCGCCTCACCGCCCCACATCTCCCAGACACGGGCAGCAGCTGTATTGCACAAGAGCGGACCAATCGGCCGACCGGCTGGCTGGTCCGATGGCGCCTGTACGTACCTTGCAGCCCTCGCACGTGAAGGCACCGAAGTGGAAACCGGCAGCCGGCTCCCCGCAGACTTTGCATAACTGGTTCATCTGGAAAAGAGGGAAAGTCCACATGAGCGGTGCGGTGTCTTGGGAAAAGTATCATCACGGGGACACGACTGACCTCTCGGGGGACATCACGGGGGACACGACTGACCTCTGGTCAGCGACCGACTGACACCCTCATGGAGACAGCATCTTCCTGTGATGTGATCTCAACCAACCACTGGAGATCATGAAGCTGTATGCGACATGTCGAACCTTTCCCGTGCGATGTTGCCGCGATGTCGCCGCGCGGCCGGTCACTCGTCACTGGTCACTCTGTCTCGGTGATGTCGTCAGTGAACCCCGGGGACCGACAGTGGCACGAGTCACCGGCCGTCCACGCGGGGTTTCTCCGCGGGCCGCTGACACGACGCGAGCGTCGGCAAACACAGCGCAAATCTCTACGGCGTGATTATCCAGTCTGACGTCGTCGCCGTTCGCAGAGACGGCGGCCGCGATGCGCCGGCGCCAATCGTCTTTGTGGACGGTCCCCCCCCCTCCCCCCTCCCGACACACGCACCGTGTGTGAGGAGTGTCGGGCTCACCGTGACGCACGGAGCGCGGTTCGCCGATCACTGCTGACGGACTGCGTCCCGGGATGTTAAAACCTCGGCCAGGAATTATAATCGGTCGGCTGCTTGGCGGCGACGGGTGCGCAGTTCAGTACTGCGTCGCCTTGGGGATTTTTACCGATCAGAGCGCCGGGCTTAACGAGATTGGATTCTGGGAGTCCGCGTTGCGTATTATCTTGGAGCTAATTGGAGCGGTTTCTTGGAAGGTCAATCCCTCGTCACTGGCCACCAGCGCTGAAATCAGTGCTCTATTTTCCGAGGTTAAGCCTCTGAAGCAGGCCTGTTATCATTTTGATGG
This sequence comes from Chirona hameri, assembly GCA_036785665.1. Lineage (NCBI taxonomy): Eukaryota > Metazoa > Arthropoda > Thecostraca > Balanomorpha > Balanidae > Chirona > Chirona hameri. The sequence goes on along the minus strand of JAXIVJ010016842.1, from coordinate 17,139 downwards.
GATCTGCTGTGTGCTTTTCAATCATTTGTTTTCCCCTACAATAAATAACACAGGCGCGGGTATACTTATTCACAGCTGCGCATTATCATGACGTACAAAATTGATCTTAATGGCTATTTAATACACTGTTCTTGTCCTAATCCATTTCTTACCACACACGCTAATTTCATCCGGAATAATTTAGTCGGTTGACAAGGTATTGTTTCGGCCGCCTCGGGGGCGTGTCCAGTGTTACACCGGAGAGCAGCAGGGTGTCATGGGGTCAGGGTGCCGGGCCGGGCCGGGCGGGCGGGAGGGTGGCGCGGACCGACCGACTGGCCGAGCGACCCCCACCTGCCCTCTCACTGGGTCAGACGTCCGTGATGAGATGCGACGCCGACTCCAACCGCCGACAAACTCGTTCTCCCGAGCGCGCGTCAGCCGAAATTCGCCCACACCAGGGCGCTGCGTACTCGGTAGCCGATGATGATGACAGTAGCCGATGACGAACCAGACTGCGTCATCGGACGCTCCCGCGGTGGAGGCGGTCCCTCGAACTCTGATACCGGTCAGCCACTAGACTCCGGTAGCAAGAATTAGTCGCCTCTCCGACGTGGGAACTGGTCGAGACCAGAATTATCCGGAGCAAGAAGGCTATCTGATGATGGGCCGACGCAAATCACCCTGATTGACAGGATCCATATCGGCCGGCCGGCACGGTGGTCCGGTGAATCACGTGACCGTGCCGTCTGGCCCCGCAAGTGGTCACGTGGTCCGGGGTGGCAACAGCTGGCCGACGCCTCAGGCTATTCCGACTATAGGCTATTATATCGGGCGATTGCGTTTTTACTGGGCCGCCTGAATACCAAATGTTCGGCTGTTGAGCCTCGCTGACGTCACACCGCACTCAGCTGCCGCAGCCGTAGTGGGCCGTCCAGGATCCGGCGGCATGGCTCATCTTCGCTAGATAAACGTCAATTGACGTTAATTATATTGCAGGTTCTGAACTATGCATTAGGGTGCATCCCTGATACAAATCAATACATCCACGACGAACGAGCTCCGAAATGCCCCGACGTCCCGGCCTGCCGCGTTCTGCGCTTCCCGGGCCCTCGGAGCCCTGCACTGGCCGCTCCGCCTAAATGGCCAGGACAAATTCCCGCCAGCCCGGGAGAAAGGCGAGCACCTCGATTGCAGGCTCGGAGCGATTTACGAGCTGCACTGCAATGGAAACGAGGACAGCTGCATTCTGTGCAATGCACTCGGCTACGGAGCCGGGGAATTTGCATAGCGGCCGTCTGCTTTGTAGTGACTGCGCGGCCGAGAGGTCTCTCCAGCCTCCGGCCAAGGGGCGGTAAGGGCGAGCGAGCGGGCGAGCGGGAACTTTCGACCGCACCGCAGGCCATAGTCCGCAGGCAGTGCGCTGGCCAAATTCCACTACCGAGAGTCCCCACTATTCCTCTTATCTCGATCATATCTTCAGCCGTACCGCAGTGTTTGTAGATCGCGGTGACTTGCTCCCGGGTAAAGAGTGACTCACGTAGGGGGGAGCAGGCGCCGGCGGCTGGAGGGGGGGGGGGGGGGGGGGGCAGCCGACGGCCGTCTCGCCGCGCCGCAGTGAAAGTAGGAGGTCGCGAGGAGCGCCGATTGGTATTCCATGCCGCTCCGTGTCGCGCTCGGCCTCGCGTCGTGGTCATCTGCTGCCAGAGGCGACCCGCTGCCGCCGCCGCCGCTGCCGCCGCCGCCGCCGCCGCCGCCGCCGCCGAGTCGACCGGGGTGGCACGCGCTCCGCATTTGCAACAAACGGGTCCCGGCCGACCGGGCCGGTGGCGGAGGCGGCAGCGGCGGCGGAGGAGGCTTAGGCGGCGACTGCGGCGGCGGCGGCGGCGGAGACGGCGGTGGATGCGGCGGTGGCGGTGGCGGCGGTGATGGCGGTGGATGCGGCGGTGGCGGCGGTGATGGCGGTGGCAGCAGCAGCGGGGGACGAGGTTGTAGGATAGGGGAGGGTTGCACGAACCCCTCTATGTCTAAGTGTCCAAAGAACCCGTCGACCTGGACGGGACGACGGACGCCTGACGTCAGAGATGCCCGGTTTACACCTGCGGCGTGACTGGTTCATCACCTGTACAACGCTCTGATCCCATTGAAGCGTCGTTAAATCAGTGCACGGCGCTTCCCCAAACGGCTCTAAAACACCGGTGTAGGCGCGCGGGCGTCGGAGCGGTCAGGGGGCATCTGGCGGCGGCGCGGCAGCGGGGCGGTTAGCGGTCCATCAGCAGAGAGTAGCGATCGGACGCCGAGGACGCGGCCCGTCCACCGCCCGACCCGTATGGCACGGCTTTCCCGCGCCGGCTGCAACCATCGCCGACCCCGCTGTCTGGCACACAGCGGGAATCGAGCTTAGCTGCAAAACTATTGCCCGCATCCATATTCAAAACGGCTTGGCGGACGCCATTAGACGCATACATAAAGCAAACGGGCGAATTAAGCGTCCATATTTTGGGGTGAAAGTGACATAGCTTTGTGGCGGCGCGGCGGCGGCCTCGGCCGTCTGTTCGCGCCCTGCTGACGGTGCTCGCAGTCAGGTCGTGAGCCGATCGACGTGCGCTAATCAATCGGACAAATAAAACGAACCTATAAAGCTGTCGCGGCGGAGTTGCGTGCCCGGATGCGGCGAGATTGGAGAGGCAACAGAGGTCGCCGGGACCTTGGCGATGTTTGCCGTTGTCGCGCGGCTGTGCGGCGTGGAGCTGCCCGTGGCGACACGAAACACGCGCCGTTACAGTTACATCTAAACTCGCTCACCCCGACGACGATTGAGACGTTTATACTGCTCACTGTTGTTTTCGGCTAAGTTATGACAATCATAAACCATATACTGCGCGCGCGGCGCCAACGACTCGTTGCCTCGGCGGCAAAATATGTAGCACTGAAAATGTCAAGGAGAACTAATAAAACTACACGTGGTAAATGAATCTCGACAAGACGCTCAACGTCTGTATTTTGTGTCAGCCGGCGAGCGTGCACTAGATTACACGTGTTGTCTCCCGTCGCGGGAATTTAATGCGACAGCGTTGCCCGCGTTGTTATTGAAAGGTGCCCGAGAGCGGCGTGCTCTCGATAGTTTGAGGCGCATCTCATTAACGTGCTGGTGACCCTGAGGACAAAGGTTCTCGACAATGCGAGGCATCTGCACTGTTCGTGCGTGGGGAAACTCAACACAGGCGGGTAATTGCAGCGCCGTTTACAGTGCAAGGCGTGCACATAAAGCAACCCGTGAATTCAGAGCAGCCGCTGCTCTGGCGAAATCGACCGTGCAGCCGCCGCCGTACCGCCGCGGCGCCGCCGCCGTGCGGGCTGTGCCGCCTGACCTCTCGTCCGCGTCTGTGGTGGCCGCGGTGACCATATTTAGCGATGTCAGCGCTGTCGCAGCCCGGGGGCGTGAATCATCTGCCGGGCCGCCGCCGCCGTCGTGGAGGTCAAACGAGCAGCACTTTATTGGGGTTTTTGCGCGGGCCGACCCCGGGACGGCGCGGAAAAACGGCCCGGCCCGCCCTCACCTTGCCCCGGGCTCCCATCGACGGCCGAGCCGACTCGAACCGAGCAGTTTTTGCTACAAATCAGCGTGTAATGACTGTGTATGTGTGGAATTTGGAGCGTTGTGACTTCAGTGTAACACGGTGCGGATTAATAATGGTGCAGAGATGATTACTAAGAAAGACGATGTTTAAAATAGAAGTTTGTGGGTTCTGTATCCAAAAATTGCTTTTACTACACATTTTAGACTGAGTATGTTATTGCATTTCCTCAATCTCTTCCGGTCAAAAATATGCAGCCACTTCCTCGTCGATACATGTTCGTGTGGTCGAGTTGCATGAACTGCAACTACCACCTCCAGTCCCAGAGCCGGATATTATTCCGTCTCATCTCAGTAACTCCCGCTCCAAAGTTAGCACCAGTCAGTGTCCGTCCCACGAGGCAACGACCGCTCCGCGCAACTCGGAACCGTCCGGTCAGTCGGCCGTCAGTCGGCCGACCGATACTGTTCCGGTGGGTGTTATGAATGATTTCCGGCCGGCCGGTCTCGTCTCTCCGCGCGCGGTCGGCGTGGGAGCGTTCGGTAATGACCCGAACCAGCCGGCCATCTCGGGGAGAGACAATCTGTGCGCAGCCAGGCTGAACCCGACCTGGGAACGCCCGGGCCGGCCACCGGCCGCCGCCAACCGCCGAGCCATCCACCGACGTCCGCAGACACAAGACATGTCCAACGATGCCATAATAGTAACGTCCCATCGCGGCCGTGTGATCAATTACAGCCGGCGACGAACCGAGAGCGTGCGAGCACAGGAAACTAGATCGGCTGCGCGGAGGACATGGTCAGACGAGGGTTCACACCGGCCGCTGCGCTGGGAGAACCCTGGGAAACCGTTCCGATTCGCGACCTTTTATTGAACGGTGAAATGAGCGGTGCTGATCGATTTCCACGGTGCTGGTTTGATCTGGAACGGTGACGAGCCAGCATGGGAGAGCGCGCAGAATGATCGCTGCTCGGTTGTCCCACCCCGTGAGCTGCACGCTTGGCTTGGCTGGCGACATGCCCGTGACAGACTTGAGGACATGAATAGCCGATGTGCTGCAGGTTTGCATGCGATTGCGATGCATGTGCGGCGTGCGCGCGACCTGTCTCCTGAGTCGCGGCGTTTACGGCATGTTATTACGATCCGGAGCAGAAGAGACAAATGATCTTCGGCTGATAAATGCGATACCCATGCAAATGTAACGGAGAATTAATTTAGGGCAGAACGAACAACAAGAGCCAACGGATGCTATTCAGATTTGTGCTAAGTAAGACGTCAAAACACACGGACAGACGTCACGGGTAACTTATGGTAGTTAACCTCACAACCTCCAGGTTTGCGGCTCAATTCTAAAGGCCGCCGCCATCCCGAGTCTAACTATTTCTCAAGATGGGCGGAGCGATGAACCACCTCCCGACGCCGTCCATATTTCATCCCGCTATAGAACTCTGACATGAGCTCGAGATCAATGATATTCCGACACAGTAGACCACCATGTGTGGTACACTATGAGGTTATCTTGGTCACAGTGTTTAACATGCCCGCGAACTAGCATGAGAACAGCTAAGATTCCTCATGGCGGAAAACTGTTCAGTGATGGATTAAAAATGAGCCAAATCAAGATATCAACTGTGAGAATGTTCCTGTATCCACGCAGTCATTCATTCCACGCATATCTCTCCGCTTGCAATCCCACCCATTCAGAGCACGGGATCGAGGAAACTGTGCCGCCTTCAGGCTTCCCACTTCCAGTCTTCTCACCGCTGTCCACCTGGCCGGCTGAGAATAGGAAACTGTACCGACTGCCCGCCGCGTGGTTCACGCGCCGCCACTCACCTGTGTTGCACCGGAGCGGCGGCCACCATCAGTCACCCTCGTCCAGCGTGAGAACCGGCCGCGCCGCCCGGCCAATGTGGCATAATTGTGTGGTAACGGCGAGCTATCGGTGCACGACGCGTACCGGAGCGGAGCCGCACCGCCGCACCGCCGCACCGCCGCCGCCGCCGTCATCGCCACACAGTCGAGTTATTAACGATGATTGCCGGAAAAAGAGGCGAATCTGGCTGGTCGGCCGAGTCTCGCAGCCCACGAGGTGATTTTCGAAACGAGATGCAGAGACTGCTGTGATACTCAGGGTGTTACAGGTCCCGTGCTTAGATTTAGATGATCAAAACGAGCTGGGCAAACTGCTGTTGCATTGAACTGTAACAACTAATATTGTGAATATGTTGCGGACTGATAGACTGGACAAAAACAATATTTATAAACATGTTTGCCTGTATTCCCATGATAGAGTAGTGACACAAAAATAACAAGGGAAAAGGTAAAAAATAAGCTATACATGTTTATCTTTGGTAATAAAATATTTGTAATATGTTGTGTTCATCTGAGCATGAATATGCCCTACATTACTTTACATATTTTTTATTTCTCAAGAGAAGTAATCATTTAACTATAAATCAAACAAAAGAGCGGCGTCACACAGTCTATGATTAGACCGTGCATTGCCTTACATAACAGGTGAGCTGAAACTACCCGCAGCTGGAGCGAAACCCAGAACTGTAGCTGGACCGAGGCCGGGCACGTCGGTGTCCGAACCGCTGCCGGACCGCAAACGGCGCCGGCGCGCGTGGCGGAACACGTCGGTGGTGGTAATGGCCCGGACGCGCTGGCCGTGTCATCCCGGGCCGACGCGGTTCCCACCTCCGGCCGTCACCCGCTTCCGGACAACTCCAGTCATCATGTGGAGCGGAACCGGCGTGGGACGCGACCGGAGGCGGCGAGAGGCGCCCCCCTCCCCCTCCGCTGGAGTTTGTCTGAGGTGGAATCAGACAAAGGTGCCGGGAACGAAGCGTGTCGGAGGTTGTTCAGAAGCTGTTGCGACAAGTGTACTGCTTTCCGGTATTAGCATCCGTCCCCCGTGTTGTTTTCAGCAAGAATCTCTGCTCGTTTCTCACCCAGCCCCCACTGAGTGACTGAGGGACGGCCCGGGGTCGGCACTCTGCACCGGATACGCCCTGTTCGCGATGCAAACGCTCAGGGCGCGCGAGGTGACGCCGTGTCGGCTGACATATCGGTGTCGATCGCGAGCTGCGACTCCGACCGGTGCTATGTCTGCGGCGAGGCGCGGGCGGCGGCCGGTGCCGGCGACGCCCCGACCGCACGTGCAGCCCTGTCCAGGCCGCCGTATGTCCAGGCCGCGGTATATATACACCTCCGGGGCCGCTGATGGAATAGAATCAACCGCTTAGCAATCGCCGGACAAATGCAAAGGCGCTGGTCGGAGCGGGCGCGGTGTATAGATTTGTAGCGGCGGCTTCCGGGCGTGTTAAACAACGCGCATCGCTGCTGTAAATGCCACGAGCGCAGTAATGGCGGGTCGTAAAACGCCAATGTGATAACAAGCGGTGTATTTGTGACGTCACCGTCACCGTCACCGTCACCGTCACCGTCACCGTCACCGTCACCGTCACCGTCACCGTCACCGTCACCGTCACCGTCACTGTCACTGTCACCGTCACCGTCACCGTCACCGTCGCCGTCGCCGTCGCCGTCACCGTCACCGTCACCGTCACCGTCACCGTCACCGTCACCGTCACCGTCACCGTCACCGTCACCGTCACCGTCACCGTCACCGTCACCATTACCGTCACCGTCACCGTCACCGTCACCGTCACCGTCACCGTCACCGTCACCGTCACCGTCACCGTCACCGTCACCGTCACCGTCACCGTCACCGTCGCCGTCGCCGTCACCGTCGCCGTCACCGTCACCGTCACCCTCGCCGTATGGTTGGTGCAGGCGCAGCGAAACACGTGTGCAGGAGTGAGCTGGCTTAGTTTGAACAAGAACACCATGTCGGCAGTAACGCAATATGTTTGAAACCGCTGAACGGCGGAGAATGCAGTGCTGGATAGAAGCCTAGCTTTGAGTGGGTATACGCAACGCCGCACAGCACTGGTGCCGGAAACTGTCCTGGAGACTACAGCAGTGCACAGCAACGTAACACCAAAGACTGCATTGTCGTACAACAAACTAGACTTCAGCACAGCACAACACCCTGACACCAGAGACTGCATTGGTGCACAGCAGCGTAGCTCGGCACCAGAGACTGCATTGGTGCGCAGCAGCGTAGCTCGGCACCAGAGACTGCATTGGTGCGCAGCAGCGTAGCTCGGCACCAGAGACTGCATTGGTGCACAGCAGCGTAGCTCGGCACCAGAGACTGCATTGGTACACAGCAGCGTAGCTCGGCACCAGAGACTGCATTGGTGCGCAGCAGCGTAGCTCGGCACCAGAGACTGCATTGGTGCGCAGCAGCGTAGCTCGGCACCAGAGACTGCATTGGTGCGCAGCAGCGTAGCTCGGCACCAGAGACTGCATTGGTGCGCAGCAGCGTAGCTCGGCACCAGAGACTGCATTGGTGCACAGCAGCGTAGCTCGGCACCAGAGACTGCATTGGTGCGCAGCAGCGTAGCTCGGCACCAGAGACTGCATTGGTGCGCAGCAGCGTAGCTCGGCACCAGAGACTGCATTGGTACACATCAGCGTAGCTCGGCACCAGAGACTGCATTGGTGCGCAGCAGCGTAGCTCGGCACCAGAGACTGCATTGGTGCGCAGCAGCGTAGCTCGGCACCAGAGACTGCATTGGTGCACAGCAGCGTAGCTCGGCACCAGAGACTGCATTGGTGCACAGCAGCGTAGCTCGGCACCAGAGACTGCATTGGTGCACAGCAGCGTAGCTCGGCACCAGAGACTGCATTGGTGCACAGCAGCGTAGCTCGGCGACTGCGGGGCGGCACGGGTGTGTAACACCAGATCGAGACCTCGCCGACCGCGAGAGCGCACTGCGGCCTGTTCGAGTTACACCCGCGCCACGCTCCCGTTTCTGCGGCAGCGAAACCCGACCACCTGTTGATTTGTGGCCTGTGCCCGGGGATTGGATTTCGATTGTTGTTGTGTCATGAGATAGCTCGGTGACAGTTCTAATAAATCGAGGTAAATCAATACAGGTTTTAAAGATCAAAGCTGACCCATGCCTTTGCAGCAAATGTAGCGCGGTTTGCCATAATCACGGGTGTTAGTTGTGGTTTGTTTGTGTAGGCGATGGTGCATTAAATTTTATGTTGTGTCACTACAGCCGCGTGTGTCACTACATCCGCGTGTCGTCCGAAGCCATTTCACGTGACTGCACAAGACTGTAATCCCAACATATAACACAGGATTAGACAAAAACAATGTGTAACATATATATTGAAGTTTGGGTATCATAAACTGAAATTTGTGTTCGCACTTTATCATGTATCGGAGACATTTAATACCTCTGTTGTCGTAGACGTCCTTGCATTCCTGTGTCGATTTTTGGGAACTTTCTCCTAAAATATATTCGTTAAGCCCCTAGCGACCAGCTGCGGGGATTAAAAGTAGCAGATGACAAGAGGACTCTTTTCTGACCGAACTCCTGGAAAACTGTCGATTTGTATCCAGTTCAGAGACTGGCCGCCACATCGCATAACATTGTCTGTGGGTACAGATCATTGACAGTAAGCCTGCTCGATATGCCTGCCGCTACTCGAGAGCGCAGTTCCTAATTATGGCACCGTGAGGCGATGCGGCCCGTCTCTGAGGGTCGCGCAATCTAAGCCAAACATCCTGGCGTATACAGCGCCGTCGCCGCCCTTGCCGTCACCTCCGCACTGGCTTCTGTCAAGTTCAGTCACATACGATGGCAAACGTCCGCACTTCGCAGCAAGATGGTCGGGACAGACGGGACAGACGGGACAGACGGGACAGACGGGACAGACGGGACAGACGGGACAGACGGGACAGACGGGACAGACGGGATAGACGGGACAGACGGGACAGATCCATGGCAGTCAAAATATTTAGCGACTGTAGAATACCTATGTAGACAGTCGAAGGATAGATGAAAACGAACCGAACGATGGTTACAATAATGATAACGAACGGAAGCAGCTTCGAGCGACCGAACACGATCGAGGGAAGCGACGATAGTTGACTGAACACCTTTTCACCTGTTCACTTGTTCACCAGCTCCACCTCTTCCGCCGAGGCACCGGCAAGCCGTCCGTGACATTAACTGTATCACGTCGTAAGGCGGCGACGGCGGCGCGGTGTGAGAAGCGACACAGCCGAGTGCTCCACTCCCACAGAGAGCGTTGCCGCCGCCGTCACTGCTGCACGCTGCAATTAGTTTATAACACAGAGCGGACACAGCCGAGCGCGCGCCGACCGACCGGGCGGACACAGGAACTACCGGGCGGGCTGGGGCGGACACAGGAACTGGCGGGACTGAGTGGGGCGGACACAGGAACTACCGGGCTGAGTGGGGTGGACACAGGAACTGGCGGGGACTGAGTGGGGCGGACACAGGAACTGGCGGGGGCTGAGTGGGGCGGACACAGGAACTGGCGGAGACTGAGTGGGGCGGGCACTGGAACTGGCGGGGACTGAGTGGGGTGGACACAGGAACTACCGGGGGCTGAGTGGGGTGGACACAGGAACTACCGGGGGCTGAGTGGGGCGGACACAGGAACTACCGGGCTGAGTGGGGTGGACACAGGAACTACCGGGGGCTGAGTGGGGTGGACACAGGAACTGGCGGGGACTGAGTGGGGCGGACACAGGAACTGGCGGGGGCTGAGTGGGGTGGACACAGGAACTGGTGGGTACTGAGTGGGGTGGACACAGGAACTACCAGGGGCTGAGTGGGGTGGACACAGGAACTACCGGGCTGAGTGAGGCGGACACAGGAACTGGCGGGGGCTGAGTGGGGTGGACACAGGAACTACCGGGCTGAGTGGGGCGGACACAGGAACTACCGGACTGAGTGGGGTGGACACAGGAACTACCGGGGGCTGAGTGGGGCGGACACAGGAACTACCGGGCTGAGTGGGGTGGACACAGGAACTGGTGGGGACTGAGTGGGGCGGACACAGGAACTACCGGGCTGAGTGGGGCGGACACAGGAACTGGTGGGGACTGAGTGGGCCGGACACAGGAACTGGCGAGGGCTGAGTGGGGTGGACACAGGAACTGGCGGGGACTGAGTGGGGCGGACACAGGAACTGGCGGGGGCTGAGTGGGGTGGACACAGGAACTGGCGGGGACTGAGTGGGGCGGACACAGGAACTGGCGGGGGCTGAGTGGGGCGGACACAGGAACTGGCGGGGACTGAGTGGGGCGGACACAGGAACTCCTGGGCTGAAAAGGTGGACACAGGAACTGGCGGGGGCTGAGTGGGGTGGACACAGGAACTGGCGGGGACTGAGTGGGGCGGACACAGGAACTGGCGGGGGCTGAGTGGGGCGGACACAGGAACTCCTGGGCTGAAAAGGTGGATACGGTCCCGACCGACTGGATGTTAACCGCCTCAAACATTGATATTAGGGGCTGAAATGTTAGCTGTGGGCTCATTTCCTTCTATGTGAACAAAATATGTGTGTATTTGTTTTAGGATAAACCAGCTTATACAATTGATGTATACAATGTATAGTTGTTTAATTATTTCACAATATCTCAAGTTCAAGCTGTTACAGTTGCGTATCATAATATTCCTTTTATAGCCCGATCTGCCCATTTCACTAATTCATACCGCACCGCCCCGTGACTTTATGCTTATCCGAGCAACATGTCTAATATATATCTTTCCTTATCTAACGTAGCCATAAAGCGTGCTGCCCGGTCCGGAACATTTATAACAAGTAGCCAGAGAACCGGCACTTAGATGCATTGATAACTTGAGCTTACGAATAGACCAGTCATATTGACGAGCAGCACTCTTGTCTTCGCTATACCCCCTGCCGCGAGGGCCACTTGTGTTTGTAACGTCTAATGCCTGGCATGTGCTCTGCAGTGCTCTCTGCGACGTTAACGGAGGGCACAGCGTGATATGATTTGCATAGCAATGCGAACATATAACTTGGCAATGTGAGCATACCAGCGGATAGTCATCGGTAACATGATTCCATCTGTTGAACATGCGTCATTGTGATTATATTTCACCCAGGGCAAATTAATTGATCTCGTTCGGCGCGCATTAGTGCTGGGCAATGCTAATTTCATTGTTACGATGCACAGGTGTCTGATCTAAATCATACTCAAACGGTGCACCTCACAAACGGAACCCGGCACACATTGTGGAGCGCGTACGCTGAAGGCATGCAGGCGGAACCCATATTCAAAGTCATGTCTCCGACCGACCAACGCTTACGGTGCACTGCCTCGTGATGCAGCACAAACTATAACAAATGCGCTAAAAAGAAAAATCCTGATGCGACGCTCCCCTAGTCAGCTAAATAGTTGTCAGCTGCTCGAGAAGTCTGCGCCCGTTTTCGCCTCGGTTTAATAGCGCCATGAATGTGTCAGCGCCGGGGTATCTCGGCGCCTCTAAAAGGCGCCCGTCACCGGTCCCACGTTCGTCGCCGGCCTCCTACATTAGCCGGACGACCGTGTGTACGGCAAGGCTGGCCCGCCGCGCTCACCCTCGAGGTGTTGGGTTCCATAGTTATGACGGTTTCTGGAGACACCGGTAGCGGCCGCTTTGGGTCACAATCGGGTTCATCTGGAGCGCTGCCGAGTGCTCCGGGCGAGTCCGAGCGAGTCCGAGCGAGTCCGAGCGAGCCGAGCGCGAGGCTGACGAGTCGGTGACGGTGACGGCGGTGATGTGACAACCGCGATCACTGCGACCGCGCGACTGCCGGGACCGCCGTGGCTGGCCCCCGCGCCGCAGCCACCGAAAGCCTGTGATGCCTCCGCTCACTTCCGCCAGTTTGCAAGACGGTGGCCGTCACAACAATGAGCAATGCGCGTCATTTGGCTGGCCACGGAACAATGGAGAGAGGACGGCTTCCAGCGACCTGCCGTGGCGTCCCCGGTATGTGCTGCGCTGCACAGTCGGTCTGCCCCGCCCCGCCGACCGCCCGCTCCCGCCCCGCGACCGTCCCGCTCCCGCCCGTCGCACGGCCGTTTTCAGCCATTTAGCACCGAATAGTCCGTATCATTATGTGGGTTTTGCCATTGAGCGTGCATCACGAGCGGCACTAGGAGACCGGGCGAACGGCGGCCGCGGCCCGGAGCGCACCTGCTTGTGATGCGTCGGTAGTGCCGACGATTACGCGGGCACAGTGGCAGACCGTGAGAGTGGAGTGGATAGATGGCTACAGACCGCGAGGGACCAGACGGAGACAGCGACGGTGGCGACGGTGGAAGCGGTGGCGGGCGGCGGTGGCGGTGGATGGAGGGCAGGATGTCGTCAGGGGCGGCGGTGACGGTGCGCTGCTCTATTGTCTCAACAGGACACCTGCACGCAGTGCGCGTCGCCGACCGGCCACTTTCTAATAACAAGCGACTGCGCGCCCGCGCAGCCTCTCCACGCCAAAGTCAACAGAATCTGTAGCGGCGTCACCGTTTGTTTCTAGCATCTGGGTCAGGCTACTCGCCAGTCTCGCGACTCGCGGTTCGCGGTTCGCGGTTCGCGGTTCGCGGCTGCAGTGGCCGGTCGCAGCTCGGGATCCGCGGCCGGGCTGCCTCAGAACGCGGCGGAGGCGGCCAATTCGGCGGGTTGAATCAGTCGGCAGATGGGTCCCGGCTCGGACCGTCGACCTTTGCAGCGGGGCCTTTCCAGAGGCTTCTGGAGCTGAATGTGAATCTGTTGCCAGATAAGACCGTGGAGCAATGCTACATAAATGCCAAGATTGATCGCAAATCATTGGACAAATGGAGCCCTAGTTTGAGGGCAGATGGACGTTTCACATGCAAGGAGAACGTTATTTACATTCTTATCTAAGCGGTAGAATGCAGTCTCGCTGAAGCGACTGATTTCGGACGATAGCAAAGGTCGGTAGCGGGTACCAAGACTGCTGCTACGCTGCGTTCCTGGCGTCGTGGTGACCTTACGACACTTTGGATCCAGATCAGTCCCGCACCATTGACGCATTGATGCACCCCGTTCGACATTGACCGTGCCATGAGACATTGCGACCTCTCCGCTTCCTGCCAGCACTAGCGCCCCAGTGCCACCGGAGCATGCACGCCGCCCGGTCTGTGATCGTAAAGCACACTTCACATTAGATGTTTGTCGCTAGGGTCGCTTGGGGAGCCACCCGCACCGGTTAAACGGCCCAAATGTATTCACCTCCGCGCACGATAACCAACTGCTGCGCTCATCCTGCTCCACTAATGAATAGCGCTGCTCTAAAGCGTTTGTAAAGGGGTGTTTTGGAAGGCTGGCGCCGATATATCATCTCTCTAACACGCACGCTGAATGCGCTGGACGCGGTTCCGGGCACGCTCGCAAACAGGCCTGCTCCGGCCGAACGTTCACAACCGGACGGAGTCGGACACGGTACGCTCGGCTCGAATGCCAACTAGCTCGCTGGTTGCTGCAGCATGGCAGACGATGTTCTCAAATGCTGCCTGCCTCGGGAAGGCAAACGGCTTTTGAAAAGGCAGGTTCGCTGGTGAAGAGTTGCTAGTACAAGGAGCGAACCAGCCACTGAATACGGCATGGGAGTAGAGGGGAGAAGAAAAACGGCCGCTTCACGCGCTATGTTACCTCATGGGGTGCGACGAGAGATTTAGATTGCAAGATACGCGCATTTTACGAGGCAGAAAAACTGCTGCATTGGTGTTTTTGTGTGAATGACAGGCACAAATGCTTGCACTAGTACACTGGTTCTTATCATGTCATGATAATGTGGTTTTTGTTTTGAAGTGTTCTGCTTTTAGCATCCTAATAAGCTTGCTAAGAGTGTTCCCATACGTGGCATAATTTTGACGACATGTCACACATTCGACTATGTTTTGCGGTTGCAAGTAATGCAACACGCTTGCGCTTCTGAGTACAAATGGAATCACCAACAATTAATCGAAGAAACATGTGTCAATGGTAAACAACTCTCCTTTGAAACAATAATCAATTTATATGGAAACATTGTTATAATAATAATACAAAGATATTTGTTTCAAGCAGTACAATTGTGTTGATAGTTGGTTCTCATATTCTACGGCTTTATGACCTGTAAAAATAAAGTAGACTTAATTGAGCTGGCTTATGTCATTCGTTCATCACACAGCTCGGACATCACGTGAATCACAAATATTGTCTACACCAGTCAACAAGTTATCATTGATGTTTCCTTTCGCCCAATGTCAGATAACATCAATTTTGACTCCAGCTGCTCATGGCTGAAACACTGACTTTTGAACAGCATTTACAATTATAAAGATGTTAATAATCAGGATAAAATTATTCAAATGTTTCTTATATCTCGACTCGAAAGTGTTCAATATCTTACCTACATCATACACACACTAAAGACATACAGGTATATGTGCATGCACATGACTTCATGAACGTGTCATGGAACATGTGATAGTTAACTATTTGTCATGCCAAACTATTCGTGCTTTTACGATTAAGCCTTGGACTTAATCAAACGCATAACGTACACAATATGCTGAATCTATTGTAATCATATTCATATTTCAAAACATTGTGCTATCTTAATCCTTCCGGTCAAGTAAGTTTTGTCAAGCATTTACACAGCCGAACATTTGTATCGATGTCATGCATTGCTGCACAATGTCGCAAGCAATGTTCATGAATGTATTTAGATTTGAAGTATGCTATCCTCACTCGTCATGAGCGTATGTGGAAAACTATATGCGAAACGAGCACAAGTCCTGACCTAGGTGCCGTACTCAAAATGCGCGAGCACGCCAAGTAGCAGCGGCAGCATCATCTGACGTCTCAGACGTCTCGGTCACAGCCATCTTACTCTACCCATTGCGAGACGCCTCATCACGTACCTCGAAGTTGAAGTTCGGAGCGGCTCCAGCCGAGGGCAGATTCACGTTCATCAGCAGATGGGGCGGCGGCTGGTCTGGCTGCTGTGATCGCTGGGCGGGCTGTCTCGTCTCTGTCTCTCTGCGTGTCTCGGCGTGCCTTTTGCGTCTAGGTGTGCCTGTGTGCGTCTCTGCGTGTCACAGCGCCGGCTCTTGTCCGCCGCCTGCTGCCGAGCCCAGCAGCGTCTCCGCACACACGTTCGTGCAACACGTCTGCAACTGCACTGGCGGCGGCCGCAGCAGCCGGGCCGCGGCGCTCGCCAGCGTGAGATGCGGCGCGAGCGCTCATTGGTCGCATCTTCGTCTTGGGGGCAGCGACTGCCAGTAGAGCACGCTCCGCCAACCAGATTGGCGGACGAGAGGCACAGGGTGGCCGGCGGGACAAGGCCGTGGCACGGGCTGGCGGTGGGGTGCAGCTATCCTGTGCCGGGTGTGAGCGCGGAGGTTGTACGGTGGGCTGAGTACAGTTCGAGGAGTGCTCCACAGATCGGTGCACGGATCAGATGTCGCGGTGGGCCGCACTGCGGCTTCGGGGGTACCGGGAGCTGCGTTTTGGAGGGGAGATATCGGGTATCAGATGGTACTTTCAGCAACGCAGGCATGGAGAGCATGTTTGTAGCGGCATCTGATGAGATGCAAATGTAATGGGTTGAGTATCCTGATGTAGGAAACGATAATGTTTGGTCAGTCGAAGTATTTGCCGTGATATTCAGTCGCAGTTACGAACCTGAATAGCAATGCAGAAGCTCATGTAGCAAAGGACAACTTGGTTACACTATATACAACATTATTTTACCTGGCGAGTTAAGATATTCTCATTGACATTGCATTATGTTTCAAGTGTTCTGTTTGTTAACAGCCCGAGAGTACCAGAGTAATACTAATAAATGATATCATTTCCATTTCTTTGATTTTGGTAGTGCATGAGACAAAAAGTATATATTTACTAAGATTGCGTTATTGTGCTACCTATATTTGTCATGCACTTTAAGCAGTTTTGATCAAAATCCGCTCCATTTCATGACAAATTATTTCGAACAAGCCTGATCTGTTTCGTTAATATATTTCTTAGTTTCAGTACTTAACTGAAATTTCCCCAAATTTCGACAACTACGACATCACATAAGTTATCGAATAAAAGAGTCATGCAAGGTGCACGAGTCCAACGACTACCGTTCTTTATATATGCTATGCCCACTCCTACATAATATAGGTTAACTACTCTTACACCAACACCATATCAAATCAGGCTTTCAGTGACATTAACACGAGGGTGGACTATTGTGCCAGACTTGCTAACAGCGTGCTATATGCGAGATTATTTCATCCGATCTTACGACTAAAAGCATCTGCTCGAGCGTTTGCAAAAGCTGACCTGATGAGACAAACATTGAACATTGAAACCAACATTGCTAGTTTCAAATTACCGGTCTCTTATAAAGGAGCGGTACAAAAGCGAAAACATCCCAGATTACCGGTCTCTTATAAAGGAGCGGTACAAAAGCGAAAACATCCCAGATTTATTTCGCCAACGCGTTATTTTGATTCTTGTTGCTTGCAGACCCCAATCAGCGCAGATTTGCCAATCAACCTTTTTTGTTTACCATGATTACCTCAGGTCAACATGTCCCCTCCGAATAATATTGGTATGTAAATAATTTCGCATTTCAATTTGCGAAATACTATGCATCC
This sequence comes from Chirona hameri, assembly GCA_036785665.1. Lineage (NCBI taxonomy): Eukaryota > Metazoa > Arthropoda > Thecostraca > Balanomorpha > Balanidae > Chirona > Chirona hameri. Next base: position 21 of record JAXIVJ010016842.1, on the reverse strand, counting down.
ATTGACTTCCATGCCTACATC
>JAXIVJ010016841.1:0-22500 GCA_036785665.1 Chirona hameri | reverse complement strand
CGACGGTACTTGCAAGTACTTTTGGTCCTCATCAAACTGCGGGCTTTTCCCGTATTGCTTTTTTACGCAATAGAGTGGAAAATATATTTGGCGTTCTGCTTGTTGTGAATATATCCCCGACGATTCTCTACAATTAACAGCAATTGAATAAAAAGGTAACCAAATTAGCAGTTAACTATTGCATATAACGGCGGCCTAGTTAGTGGTTGCGAGTTTCTACCCTCAATTTGTGAAAATTGCTTCATTTATTTTCAACATTAGGAGTTTTGTATAGTTTTGTCTCTGGCTGTATATAACACTATGCTTTTATATTATCATGAAAAATAATTATTTTTCCCAAAAAAATAACAAACAATACAAAAACTGGCAATTCAATCGGAGGCTCATCGATGGACATCGACGGCGACCTATTTAGTGTCGGCGATTTGTTTAGAGGTAATTCAACAACGTTGAACAGATTGATACAAAAGCCCTAGTGTGTCGCTTTCCAATAGTGGAGGGAAAATACCGATCATGAACTCCTTAAACTGAAATAATGACCTTTTGATTTTGTTAGCAACAATTGCTTTGGCTACCGTTATGGTATTAAAATGATGTGATCTAAATTTAAGAATTATGTCAAATTATTCCCTAATTCAAAGTTGGAAGTTTGGGAAATGAATGATCAGTATTTTCCCCCCGCTATTGGAAAGCGACACATTTTTGTATCTTTTGTATTGAAAGCTTTTGTATCAATCTGTTCAACGTTGTTGAATGGGCACTTCGAAACAAATCGCCGACACTAAATAGGTCGCCGTCGACGTGCATCGAAGAGCTTCCGATTGAATTGCCAGTTTTTGCAATGGTTGTTAATTGTAAGGATGGGCGGGTATATAATGACAACAAGCAGAACGCAAAATATGTTTTTCACACCATTTAATTAAAAAGCAATACGGGAAAAAGCCCGGAGTTTTGAAACCGAAAAGTACTTGGCAAGAACTTGTCGTTAAAAGTGTGGAACGCTTATCAAGATTAACTTGAAATATCTTTCGGAAGGAATTTGTATATGCAAAATGCGCTGAATTTACATCATAGTAAGTTTCTAAGTACATAGTAAGTTTTTCAGTAAGTTTCTCTTTGTATTTCACGAGAAATTGTACAATAGCAGACTAGTGGAACCCGGTTTCATGTCCGCTGTTCCGGGCCACGATCGGGACATGAACGCTCGCCGCCGGAGGTAGGTACACTCTCTGGCACGTAGTCTCTGATCACGACGCCTCGTTAATATCCGCTCAGCCGCCGGGGCGGCGCGGCGGCCCCTTGTCAGAGACTTTACTTGGCGTCAGGCGGAGCGCGGCGGAGCCAGAACGCCAGCTGCTATTGTACAATTTCTCGTGAAATACAAAGAGAAACTTACTTCTTTCTCCACATATATCCATCAGTTGTCTAAACCAAAGTCATATTCGTAGTTTTGAGCTCAAGTATGGTTGAATTTCAAGACAACTTGCAAGGTGACCTATTCCCTTTAAATGCTGCCCCTTGGGTCGGACATATGTTTTCTAATCCTTATTATTTGTTTTTGTATTTGTATAGTTCAAAGCCACTGTGTAGTAAAGCACCACATTGTCGCATCATACCATGGCTAAAAATGTACAACTTTGGCACGAAACTCAGGAAATGGAAAATGACAAGATCGCGAGACGCATGCGCTTATCGATAACGCTGCCGATACTAGCATGTGTCCACAGGACTACAGGACTAGCCTGTGTCCAAATTACTTAACGTAAGGACGTAATTATTTCACCACAACCCATTTTTAGATCTGTTCTACAAATCTGCTATCTCAGTCCAAAACCCCATGTTAAAGGTGATTCCCTTTAACATGGTTTTTTTATATTCCCTTTAAGACATCGAATCCCGAACCCGATACCTACAATCAACCGGTAGCCATGGCGATAACCCCCCTCCCACCCCCGGATAAGAATGTTGTCTTCAAATCCTACTTTTGACATCGTTTTCCGTAGACCCCTATTTATAAACAGAGAACGTAAAACACGGCCTCTGTCTCACGTAATTTGCAGCTGACTTGTCATGGATGACCCATTTTCTTCCTTCAGTTAACATGTGTGGTGCTGATGTAAGAGAGGGTACAGAAAGTTTGTAATGATAGGCATTAGGCTGCAGTGGCGATCCAGGATTTGCTTAGGCTAGGGACTTCAGGCCCGAGAGCGGCATATTTTCTCGGTGACAGGGGCGGCATGGTCCAGAGGGGCGCCAATATGTAAATTAAACGGGTCAAATATGCCTCTTAAACCCGCGCCCCGGCGGGGTGCAGAATCTGCCCCCTCTCGGATTTTCTCAATAACTTGAAAACTATGATAGATATCGACGTGAAACGTTCCGTACCTTATGTTGCATCCATTCTGCGTCTTCTCTCAACATGTCAATGTCATTCAAATTGGCGAAGTAGTTTGGGAGATAATGACGTTTTAGTGACGTCAGGTCATGCCATTTTTGGTGGAACAACGATAAATATTATATAACGATAAATATAAAAACGATAAATTGCAAATAAAAAAACGTCAAATGAAATAAAATGACATTCTCGTCAAAATGGCTATCTCGGATTTTCATTTTTTTTTGCCCCCCCCAAAAAAAAACTGATTTGTTTAGGAAAAATTCCACAAATCTACATTTTCAAAGATATTAAACAAAAACGGAATATGTATTGGATAACCAAGTATGAACGATACCCACACAAAATTTCAAAGTAAAATCTGTATTTTTGACTGACTTATGGCTTCCAAGTATGATTAATTAATGACGTAATTTTTGTAATTGCATTTCTTTTAAATATTACCAGATACAGGCAAATAAATGCCACCACTGTATTTATTAGACAAAACTGGTCTAAAAACATTACTTTTGTATTTATATTAATCAATTTAAAAAATGTTGACCTTATACAACCTGACCTTGATCTGAACTTCACCTAAGGGCCATTATATGGGGTCAGGGTATAAAAATGGCTACTACTATCAAATTCTACGTGTAAAATAATCCATAAAACATGTGTCGCATGACTTTCGTAGACCAATAATATATTTGAATAGTGATATTTTCTGACCTGCCCTTGACCTTTGCTTACAATCTCAATTGCCCTTATGCGGAAAATGTATGATGCCTCTGAGAGCACTTTGTGCCATAATAGTCGCAACATAAGGCTTTAAATGGAAAGTGTAGCAAATCTTTTGAAAGTCGAGTGGCATGATCGGAAGGTCCCGACTGCGGATCACATGATTCACAAGATTCAGATGATTTTTGGTTTCTCCGGGCTAACTACATGTAACCTGGAGAAGCAAAAAATATATTGTCGCAACATCGGGAAACTAAGTTGCATACGTGGATAAACAAGGAACAAAATCTTGTGTTACGACAGTTGAGTCGTTCTTATTGCGTCGCGGCAATCCATGGGATTATAAAACGTTTGCAGCGTCGGTCACCGATTTTTACGACGTTTGGTTTCTAGGTCAAATAGAACCTCCTGTTTCCCAAAATCAGGTCCATTTTGACCCTACAGGTCTTCTTCAAAGTCAAATGCAATGTCAAAGGACGGGGGACGCTGTAGCGCCCACAGTTTGCGTCCGTTTGCAACAAAAATGGTCTCAAACGATGCCCCGTACCCATTTCCAGAACGAAAAACATTCTTAGTTGTTCCCCGTGACCTTCAAGGTCAAAGGACGCGGAACGCTGTAGCGCCCAACATTGGGCGCTAACTTGAAGGTCACGGGGCACAACTCTAAGACTACTTGTCATTCTAGAAATGGGCACAAGGAATCGTTTGAGACCCTTTTTGTCGCGATTGGACGGTAACTTTGGGCGCTTCAGCGTTCCCGTCGTTTCATCCTGAATTTGACATTGAAGGTCACGGGACTTTACCTCGAAGGTCACGGGGCACAACTCTTAACATTCTTGTCACCTTGGAACTAGGCACAAATAATCGTTGGAGACCAATTTTTCGCGATCGGACGGTAACTTTGGGAGGTACAGTGTTCCCCGTCATTTGACCCTGAAATTGACCTTGAAGGTCACGGGCACAACTCCAAGCATACTTGTATTCCTGAAAATGGGCACGAGGAAACGTTTGAGACCATTTGCGTCGAGATCGGAAGGTAACTTTGTGCACTATAGCGTTCCCCGTCCTTTGACCTTGAATTTAGCATTGAAGATCACGGGGAACAACTCTTAACCCGCGAGTCACTAGGGGGCTTTTTTAGCCCCCCCCCCCCCCCCCTTAGGAATATTAAGAATATCTCAATAACTAATGCAGATATCGACGCCAAACTTGCAGTACCTTTCTGGGCATCATTTTTACACCTTTTGAGAGAGAAAAAATCGTCAGAAATTTTTCGAGATATAGTGAATTTAGTGACGTGACTAAGCACGATTTTGACACCAAAATCGGCTAAACTTTGCCAGGCCGTACAAATGCCGCATTTGAAGGAAAATGCATTCATAAAACGCTAAAAGGTAGAAAATTGCAAGGGCTACAAACCAGCTTTCTTGAAATTTAAAAATAATTGTTTTTTTGACCCCAAAAATTGCACAAAAAACTTTTTTTCGAAAAAATGCTCACAAAATCACATTTTTCAAAGATATTGAAAAACCCGGAATATATGTCAGATAACGACATATGGGCAACTACCATACCAAATTTCAAAACGATACCATCTTTTTTGACTGTCATGGCATATAAAGTATGTGTAAATCATGACGTCATATTTTGAAATTGCGTTGTTTTTTTCTTTTTTTGACCGGATACAGACAAATAAATGCCAGCACTGTTTGTCTTAGATAAAACTGATATATAAACATGCCTTTTTCATTTCGATTTCTCAATTTTAAATTTTGACCTTCAGTGACCTGAACTTAATCTGAACTTGACACTAACTTCACGTAAATGAAGTCAGGTGGTAAAATCACTATCACTATCGAATTATACGCGTAAAAGCATCCATGAAACATGTGCTGCATGACTTTCGTAGATATTTTGTGTGTAGTGACCTTTTGTGACCTGACCTTGACCTTGATCTTTTCCAACAATCTCACTTTAGCTCATGTAGGATATGTATCATACCTTTGACAGCACTTTGGGTGATTATAGGCGCAATCGATGGCCATGGATGGCAAGTATTGTCCATAAACTCAAATACCTCGACTTTGACGTTTAACTTGACCGTGACCTGACATGTGACCTTAATTGGAATGTTTCAAGTTTGCGTTAGATGTATCTCATTGAGCGCTTTCGAATGCCGCCTTGCGCGTCCCGCTGCGATCATTGGTTCTGAAGATACCAGGGGGGCTACCCCCCCCCCCCCCCCCCCCCAGTGAGTCGTGTTACAGAATATACCCCAGTGACTGCCGAGATAAAATGCTAGTCATCCTGGAACTGGCCATGGGAAATTGTTTGAGACCACTTTTGTCGCGATTGCACGGTAGCTTTGGGCGCTACAGCGTTCCTGTCCTTTGACCCTGAATTTGACATTGAATGTCACGAGACTTGACCTTCAAGGTCACGGGGCACAACTCTTAGAATTATTGTCATCTTGGAACGGGGCACGAGGAATTGTTTGAGACGATTTTGTCGCGATCGGACGGTACCTTTGGGCGCTACAGCGTTCTCCGTTCTCTGACCCTGAATTTGACATTGAAGGTCACAGAACACAACTCTAAAAATGCTTGTCATCCTGGAAATGGGCACAGGAATCGTTTTGAGGCTATTTTTGTCGCGATTGGACGATAAATTTGGGCGCTACAGCGTTCCCGTTTTTAACCTTGAATTTGGCCTTGAAGGTTACGGTGCACAACACTGAAAATTATTGTCATCCTGTAACTGGGTACGGCAATCGTTTGAGACCCCTTTTCTCGCGGTTGGGTGGTAACTATGGGCGCTACAGCGTTCTCCGTTCATTGGCCCTGAATTTGACATTGAAGGTCACGGGGCTTGACCTTGAAGGTCACAGGGCACAAAATCTGAAAATTATTGTTATCCTGGAACTGGGCACGAGGAATCGCTTGAGACCATTTTGTCGCGAACGGACGGTAACTTTGGGCGCTACAGCGTTCCCCGTCGTTTGACCTTGAATTTGATCTTGAAGGAGACCAGTAAGGTCAAAATGGACCTATTTTTTAAAGCAGGAGGTTCGATTTGACCTTAGGATCAAATCGCGTTAACATCGGTGACCGACGCCGAAAACGTTTCTGTGGATCTGTGACACTGGACATCATGGGACATTGGATATTGAACATTCATCCAAGCTATTTTTAGGCGCCCCGAGTGTGAAGGGTACAATACGTCGGTACCTTCAACGCCTCGCCAGGCATATTTAACAAAGTGTCACGGTTATTTCATGGGGGTCCAGGCCTCTTCGTAGTCGCCATCCAGGGCGCTATCGGGGGTGGGGGAGGTGGAAAAGGCGTGTTATTGGTTTCGAAGGTCACGTGTGTCATGTCGCCGTCGGAGGGAAACTGAAGGTGTCAGGGTGCCATCATTCTGAGTGTTCCGGGACACCGCGTAGCTTTCGGGCCGGCAAGGTGCCATTCGGGGGCAGTATGATGCCTTCCGAGGGTGGCAAGACGTCTTCCGAACTCCGAAGGCGGCATAATTTACTCTGAGGGCGCAAAATGTCTTCCGAGGGCGGCAAGATGTTTTCCGAGGGCGACATGATGCTTTCCGAGGGCGGCATAATGCGCTCTGAGGGCGGTATCATGCCTTCCAAGGGCGGCATAATGCGCTCTGAGGGCGGCAAGATGCCTTCCGAGGGCGACAATATGTATCCGAGGGCGGCATGATGCCTTCCAAGAGCGGCATAATGCGTTCTGAGGGCAGCAGGATGCCTTCTGAGGGCGGCATATTGCACTCTTAGGGCGGCATAATGTGCTATGAGGGCGGCAAGATGCCTTCCGAGGGCCACAAAACATCTTCCGAGGGCGGCATAATGCACTTCGAGAGCGGCAAAATGTCTTCCGAGGGAGGGAAGATGTTTTCCGAGGGCGGCATGATGCCTTTCGAGGGCGGCATAATGCCTTCCGAGGGCGGCGATGTACCTTGAGGGCGGCATAATGCGTTGTGAGGACGGCAGGATGTCTTCTGAGGGTGCTAGAGTGCCTTTCAAGAGTGCTACGACGCTGTCGGTAGACACAAGGGCGCCCTGGCGGCATCCCGAGGATGCTACGGCGCCTTCGGCGCAGGCAAATCTTTTGCAAGAACGGCGTCGCGGAGTCTTCGGCGCCGCGGTGCCCAAGGGCGCCGTTTTCTAAGGCAGGGGGATTCAGCCCCTACGCCCCTCCCCCTGGATCCGCCACTGTTAGGCTGGCATTACTTTACGAGAAATAGCGCGATGAGGAGGACAAAAAAACAGTCGCATTCCTTGGTAACTCGCGTGATAGATAAAGGTACACATATATTTGCGAAAAGTGCATCCGAAATCGAACCTTCACCCTCGCCAGTGCACCCTGTGCCAGTGTTGATGCCACCTCCTCTCTTGTTTTTTTTTCGGGAATAACTCGTGTAAATATCAACCGATTGCGATGAAACTTTCAGTACACTACTTGTGAACAATTTGACACATATTCTGAAATTTTGAAGTTGTAGGTCACATGACCCGTGACCTTTGACCTGTGTCTCCAGGTCATGTCAGGCGCAACTGGCGTCCCGTAGTATTGATCCTTGTAACTTGTGCAGTTTCATAGTGTTTGTTGTTCAGGAAGCATATGCACAGGTGTTTCCAGGTGACAGTTGTGGTTTTCATTCAGATTGTGACCTCGATTGACCTTTTCAGAGGTCAACCGAGGTCACTAATCTCCAATAACCTCATATTACTTTTTTGGCTTCTGGCAGTTTCTAGGACATTTTGTGACGCTGATTTCAAATATGGGATCCATTTTACCTAATTATATGTTCCAATGGGGTCATGCGCCCCAACAGGTCAACCGAAGTCACTGACCTCAAATGACCTGACATGACCTGACATGACCTTTTTTGGAATTTTGCAGTTTCTAGAACATTTTTTGACGCTGATTACGAATAGGGCCTCCATTAAGCATTATGATATGCTCATTCACGATTCTAGCTCGATACAATTCAATGTATACGCATTTTCAATTTTGATGACATTTGGGTCATTGACATGACTTCAGAGGTCACCTAATGATCTAGGACCTTAAAATCGGGTATCAATGGCTTCCTCTTGTGACAAGCAACACGCTAGTTTTTAAATCGAAGCTCTAGCCCAATTAAGGGCAAACGCTAGGGGGGTCGTACCAACCCCCTGCACGGTCACGCACTGATCGGACGCTGCATGGGCGAGGGTTAATGTCTTTAAAATATCTGTTAAACAGCCTGAATGTTGCCAGGTGCATACATATTGCATACCTATGGCATTATAAGTAAGAAAAATGCCTTCATTTTCGGAAGATTAATATACTTTGTCAAATCAATATAACATGTTGTGCTACATCAATCAGATATGTCAGTAGGTACACGTTAGAACTGGCAATACAGATTGCAGGCATGTGACGTCCTGTGAGTCCATGTTTTCTCAGGCCATGTTCCGTGAAGCGTCTTCAACTCTGTTCACGGCCACGGAGAAGCGGGCATACTACGAGAAGGTCACCATCCTCATTCCAATGACGTGGACAAACACCACAATCGACCGCTTGGCGAATTCAGAGGTCTACGAGGTAGGTATCTCTACTGAGCTACGCTGAAAACTTATTTTTTCCAAAGTCATTTGTACTGACTTAACAAAATATGAATATTGTCGACTATGTGTGACGCAAGATATCGAAATAGCTGTGTCTGTTTATCGTTTGCACTGGAATAAGGGCTGCATGCATTAACGCGCCTTCACTCCCCGAGTAGGCATCCCGAGTAGTATAAAGTGCCAACTCAAATACCTACGTAGGACACTGTTAAACGTGATGATGTAAAATCAGTTACAACTGCATTGATATTACAAGAATTGCTGGTTACACGCACGCACGCACACGCGCACGCGCGCACGCGCGCACACGCGTACACGCGCACACGCGCACACACACACGTGCACACACACACACACGTGCACACACACACACACGTGCACACACACACGTGCACACACACACACACACACACACACACACACACACACACACACACACACACACACACACACACACACACACACACACACACACACACACACACACACACACACACACACACACACACACACACACACACACACACACACACACACACACACACACACACACACACACACACACACACACACACACACACACACACACACACACACACACACACACACACACACACACACACACACACACACACACACACACACACACACACACACACACACACACACACACACACACACACACACACACACACACACACACACACACACACACACACACACACACACACACACACACACACACACACACACACACACACACACACACACACACACACACACACACACACACACACACACACACACACACACACACACACACACACACACACACACACACACACACACACACACACACACACACACACACACACACACACACACACACACACACACACACACACACACACACACACACACACACACACACACACACACACACACACACACACACACACACACACACACACACACACACACACACACACACACACACACACACACACACACACACACACACACACACACACACACACACACACACACACACACACACACACACACACACACACACACACACACACACACACACACACACACACACACACACACACACACACACACACACACACACACACACACACACACACACACACACACACACACACACACACACACACACACACACACACACACACACACACACACACACACACACACACACACACACACACACACACACACACACACACACACACACACACACACACACACACACACACACACACACACACACACACACACACACACACACACACACACACACACACACACACACACACACACACACACACACACACACACACACACACACACACACACACACACACACACACACACACACACACACACACACACACACACACACACACACACACACACACACACACACACACACACACACACACACACACACACACACACACACACACACACACACACACACACACACACACACACACACACACACACACACACACACACACACACACACACACACACACACACACACACACACACACACACACACACACACACACACACACACACACACACACACACACACACACACACACACACACACACACACACACACACACACACACACACACACACACACACACACACACACACACACACACACACACACACACACACACACACACACACACACACACACACACACACACACACACACACACACACACACACACACACACACACACACACACACACACACACACACACACACACACACACACACACACACACACACACACACACACACACACACACACACACACACACACACACACACACACACACACACACACACACACACACACACACACACACACACACACACACACACACACACACACACACACACACACACACACACACACACACACACACACACACACACACACACACACACACACACACACACACACACACACACACACACACACACACACACACACACACACACACACACACACACACACACACACACACACACACACACACACACACACACACACACACACACACACACACACACACACACACACACACACACACACACACACACACACACACACACACACACACACACACACACACACACACACACACACACACACACACACACACACACACACACACACACACACACACACACACACACACACACACACACACACACACACACACACACACACACACACACACACACACACACACACACACACACACACACACACACACACACACACACACACACACACACACACACACACACACACACACACACACACACACACACACACACACACACACACACACACACACACACACACACACACACACACACACACACACACACACACACACACACACACACACACACACACACACACACACACACACACACACACACACACACACACACACACACACACACACACACACACACACACACACACACACACACACACACACACACACACACACACACACACACACACACACACACACACACACACACACACACACACACACACACACACACACACACACACACACACACACACACACACACACACACACACACACACACACACACACACACACACACACACACACACACACACACACACACACACACACACACACACACACACACACACACACACACACACACACACACACACACACACACACACACACACACACACACACACACACACACACACACACACACACACACACACACACACACACACACACACACACACACACACACACACACACACACACACACACACACACACACACACACACACACACACACACACACACACACACACACACACACACACACACACACACACACACACACACACACACACACACACACACACACACACACACACACACACACACACACACACACACACACACACACACACACACACACACACACACACACACACACACACACACACACACACACACACACACACACACACACACACACACACACACACACACACACACACACACACTACCAATATTTACGTACACATGTACACATGATCGAATATACACAATCACATGTATTTTGACTTAGTCTGCTCAAAGACAGAGTATTTAAAGTCCCACTTTTTTTTACTGGCTATGCCACTCAGCCTTCAACGCATTTACGATTGCTTGAGTTCTGCTCAGACACGTCTGTGATTGGCTGACTGTGAGGGTCATCGCTGATGACCGAGCTGTGATTGGCTGCTCTGTGCTCAGACACTTCTGTGATTGGCTGACTGTGAGGGTCATCTCTGATGACCGAGTTCCGATTGGCTGCTCTGTGCTCAGACTCGTCTGTGATTGGCTGACGGTGAGGGTCATCTCTGATGTCTGCTCTGTGATTGGTTGCTCTGTACTCAGACGCGTCTGTGATTGGCTGACGGCAGGTGTCGGACGTGCGCGTGGCACCGCCGAACCCGGCGTACGGCGACAACCCATACACGCTGCAGCCTGGCGGCTGCGGCGAGCGCGGCCAGTACATCCACGTGACGCCCGACTACCTGCGGTACATCAACGGCACCATGAAGCGACGCTTCGGCCCGGCAGGTGACCAGCTGAAACCAGGGGTGCAGCCAGACCTTCAGAAAGGGGGGCAATCCCCTAGGAGAGCCCCCCCCCCAAACAAGCAAACAAACAAACAAAAATACCCCTGGATTTGAAAAACTGTACGGATTTCGGCCACTTTATTTTGTGAGGCCCCCTTTAAAAAAAAAAATCCCCTTTAACTTTTGATGAGCTGGATTGGACCAGGACACTCAGTAGGCATTGTACTGAGCGCATTACTAATTTGTATTGTTACGTACATGAGAGAAAACTTGTATTAGCTGACAACAGGTGGGGGTCGGCTTTTGAGTGGGGGGCGCTGATATGACGAACAAATGTCCCCATCACCTATAGAGATAATTTCCATAAAAATGTGACTACTGTGTAACTTCTACCACTTTTATAAGTAAGTTTTACTATGTAACTCAATTATTCTGGGAAAACCCGTATAATCCCTTTAAAGCGACATCTGCTGAGCGACTCTGGTGACTGAAACTGGCGTGTTGCTGTCCACTGCGTGCGAATGCCTGAACATGCATGCATGCGAATGTCTAGTTATCGTGCTTGCGTGTTGTTTGGAAGCATGTGCGTAATCCCATAGCGTGATCCTCACCTTTCTCTATGCTGTGTATGATCCTTTGACGCTGAACGATCATAGCCACTAGTAGAGTCGATGTCCTAAGAAGTAAATACAAATACAAATACAAATACAAATAAAAGTGCCCCCCCCCCCCTCCCTCCCCTCCACTGCGTGTTAGTGGCATACCCCTCTCCACTGCGCGTGTTAATCGCTGACGAAGGGTGTTACAATATACCCGAAAGTTCCGATTTTAATATTTGTTTTGTGGAGTAAGTGATATTTGTATTTAACCTTCATATGGGATACCTAAGTGCTTTGGGCCCTTCCGGTCTGACCAGGGACTCCTCTGACCTTCCAAGAAGCGCTCTTATGTGTCAAGGGGCCCATTCGGCCTGTTCAGAAGCCCTTCCGACCTGGCCAGGGACTGAACTGGCTACTTTGTCACCCTGCCGACATGATCAGGGGCCCCTCCGACCTGCCCAGGGGCCCTCCAGTCTGGCTAGGAACTCATCCGGCATGTTCAAGGGCCCTTTCGACCGGTCCAGGGACCGTTTCCGTCTAGCCAGGGGTCCCTCTGACTTGCCCAGGAACCCCTCCGATCTGCCCAGCGACTCTTCTGGTCGGACTGCGCTGGCTGCTTTGTCGCCCTGCCAACATGCTCAGTGGTTTCTCCTACCGGTCCTGGGGCCTCTCCGTGCTGGCTAGGAGCCAATTCGGCGTGTTCCGGGGCCCTTCTTACCTGCCCAGGGGCCCTTTTGGTATGGTAAGGGGCCCCTCCAATCTGCACAGGGGCATTTTTAACTTTCTAGGGCCCCTCTGAACTGTCCAGGGACCCTCCAGCCTTCTAGGAGGCCCTTCGGACCTGGCAAGGGACTACGCTGGCTGCTTTGTCGCACTGCGACATACTCCGAGGGCCCTCCGACCTGCACTGGGCCCCTGTGCTGACTAGGGGCCCATTCGGCATGTTCAGGGGCCGTTCTGACCCACCTAGGGGGCCCTTCCTATCTGGTCAGGGGCCCCTCTGACCTGCACAGGGGCCCTTTAAACTTCCCAGGGGCCCTGTGGGGTCTGTCCAAGAGCTCTCCAACCTGCTCAGGGGCCCTTATGACCTGGCAAGGGACTGTGCTGGCTGCTTTGTCGCTCTGCCGACATGATCAGGGGCACTCGACCTGCCCAGGGGCCCCTCTGTGCTGGCTAGGGGCCCATTCGACGTGTTCAGGGGGGCCTCGGACCCGCTCAGGGGCCCTTTAAGTCTGGTCAGGGGCCCCTCTGACATGCACAGGGCTCTTGTGAACGTTCAAGGAGCCCTCTGGTCTTTCATAGAGGGTCCTGGTGGCCCTAAAGAGCCTCTGAAGTGCTATAAACTCTCTAAAGACCACGCTTCGCGTGGTAAAGAGCTTATGATACCGCGCTTCGCGCGGTCTCGTCGTCCCTTTTCGGCGCGCTGCGCGCGTCGAAAAGGGCCCTCCTGGCCTCTAGGGGAGTGCGGCCGCACCCGCCCCCCCCCCCTTGACTACGTGCCGATAGCCGACATTCAATCAATGTCACGAGTGTAGAACCGTACAGTACTTAATTCCTATCGTGCGTATATACAAAGCATCTGCTATCGGCAAGTGTACTGATTCCGGAAAATGCGCTGAACCAGCACTGCAATGCTTATCCCTGATGTACTCTCAATTAACGCGTGGTTCCGTCACCGCGGGAACTATACACCGAGAACACACGCACACACAATACCATTCTTACCGCACACACGAGGCCTACTGACCTGCCTCATCCACATACACCTACCTGCTACTTCGTTACGTACTTGTTACTTCGTTACGTACTTACCCCATTTTAAAGTTCCCCGTCTGGACGGTAACCTAACTCACATAATTTAACTTCTCTCTCCGAATTGGCTGGCATGGTATGCTACTTAATTTCGCTTGGCAAGGGTCACGGGCAAAGTTAGGGAGAACGGGGGGTGAAAAGGAATGAGCAGACTACAGTGGCATCCTTGCGGCAGAGAACACTCACATTGTAGCGCTGTCACCTCTCGCCGGCGGACGGCTGTCGGCGGCTGTCACCTCTGTCCGGCGGGCGGCTGTCTGCGGCTGTCACCTCTGTCCGGCGGGCGGCTTTCGGCGGCTGTCACCTCTGTCCGGAGGGCGGCTGTCGGCGGCTGTCACCTCTGTCCGGCGGGCGGCTGTCGGCGGCTGTCACCTCTGTCCGGCGGGCGGCTGTCGGCGGCTGTCACCTCTGCCCGGTAGGCGGCTGTCGGCGGCTGTCACCTCTGCCCGGCGGGCGGCTATCTGCGGCTGTCACCTCTGTCCGGCGGGCGGCTGTTGGTGGCTGTCACCTCTGCCCGGCGGGCGGCTGTCTGCGGCTGTCACCTCTGTCCGGCGGGTGGCTGTCGGCGGCTGTCACCTCTGCCTGGCCGAGTCGTGTTGCCGTCTCTCTGCTGTACCCCTGTCCGGCGGTCGACTATCTGCGGCTGTCACCTCTGCCCGGCGGTCGGCTACCGCCGCCGCGGGTGGCGCACGTGCTGCTCTGCTCCCCTCCGTCGACTCTGTGCCCGCGGCCGGTGTGTGCGCTGTCTCGTCCGGCGGGCGGGTGTCGGCGGCTGTCACCTCTGTCCGGCGGGCGGCTGTCGGCGGCTGTCTCGTCCGGCGGGCGGCTCCCTCCGCCCGTGCAGTCTGCCTCCTCCCGTCGTCGGCTGTCCTCCAGTCCCCGTCTCCCGATAATTACTGAACCCCTTCTGTGCGACGTTGCGTCCTTATCTAGTCTTCTGGCTCAGCTGGCTGCCGGCGGCTGCAGGGTGTGGCAAGACCCTGCGTCCTCTGATTGGCCGAGCGTCTCTGTACTTGTCTTCTGGCTCAGCTGGCCGCCGGCGGCCGCAGGGTGTGGCAGGACCCTGCGTCCTCTGATTGGCCGAGCGTCTCTGTACTTGGTGCTTACTAATTCTCCAAGCTGCTGACGCCGTTTCTTCTTCAATTTTGAGCTTAGGACCTTCTGGAAAAATAACTTATCTGACTTCTTTAGTCGGATTTAAATGTTGATAACGGGGATACGCCCTTTTAGTTCTTGTTTCGTGATACGTTGCTAGTGCTGCATATTTCTTGCTGATCTATCTTGTACCTGCATTCTTTTAAATGGTAGTTTCTCTCCTTTTCTGAATGCGTTTTCATACCCGGTCTGGATATTTTATACATTATTTCTATCCTTGCTGCAGTGATTTGGTAAGGCGTTGTGGTCATTGCCTCTGCATTTGCATCCAGATTGGTCCATCATATCACTTCATCCGTAATGATCTATCGCTTTTCCACCGCCGATCATAGATATGTCGATAGGATATGGTGATTAATTACTTTCACGATTTGATCTTGGCATCAGTTCTTCAATCATTAACTTCCCATCAGTTCCTCTTGTTACTTTTATTTATTTTATTATTCTGCTTACGCCGCCGTTGCATGCTGTCATTTGTGTCGCTCCCGTCGATGCCCTTATTAGGTAACGTCTTGAGACCCGTGACGTCCCGCGGTGCGCCGGTCGCGCGTGCGTCGGGAGGCTGGGGGGAGGGGGATGGGATGGGGAGGGGAAGGGGGTGGCGGTTCTGGTGGTGCGGGTTCATGCTGAATGATGTGGTTCGCTGACGGTGCGGGTTCACGTTGAATGATAGGATTCAGAGGGAGCTTCGCCAGGCTCGCGTTCCCTACGGGCCATAACTGACTGCTAATGGCTGCCTGCTAATGGCGGCCATCATGACTTTGTTGAAACGTGCGGTCTAGACGGCCGCGCACTGGTCTTTTTACCAGTGTCGTTTTTGTCTGGAGAGAAGGGCGGTGGCCGGCTGGGTTCTGTCTTGAAGCCGGCCGGCTACTGTCAATGGTCACACATAGTTGTAATAGGAAATTGCAATAGGAGATGTACCACGCTACACTTCCTCGTCCGGTGGTGAAGGGTGAGAATCCCAAATAGCAACGACACATGATTTCCTTGGTTAGTCAGTATCTTGAACGTGGTGACTATCTCCATCTCGGCAAGGTACTGACTCACGAGTGGGATGCTGTGTTTCAGGCAAGGTGCTGACTCACGAGTGAGCTCATCTGCTGTGTTTCAGGCAAGGTACTGACTCACGAGTGGGCTTATCTGCTATGTTTCAGGAAAGGTGCTGACTCACGAGTGGGCTCACCTGCTGTGTTTCAGGCAAGGTGCTGACTCACGAGTGGGCTTACCTACTGTGTTTCAGGCAAGGTACTGACTCAAGAGTGGGCTTACCTGCTGTGTTTCAGGCAAGGTGTTGACTCACGAGTGGGCTCACCTGCTGTGTTTCAGGCAAGGTGCTGACACACGAGTGGGCTCACCTGCTGTGTTTCAGGCAAGGTGCTCACTCACGAGTGGGCTCACCTGCTGTGTTTCAGGCAAGGTGCTGACTCACGAGTTGGCTCACCTGCTGTGTTTCAGGCAAGGTGCTGACACACGAGTGGGCTCATCTGCTGTGTTTCAGGCAAGGTACTGACTCACGAGTGGGCTTATCTGCTATGTTTCAGGAAAGGTGCTGACTCACGAGTGGGCTCACCTGCTGTGTTTCAGGCAAGGTGCTGACTCACGAGTGGGCTCATCTGCGCTATGGCGTTTTTGAGGAATACGGCTACCCTGGTGACGAGGCCTATCCTCTGTTCTACTACACGACGCAGGACAACGGCGAACCTCTGCTAGCGCCCAACTTCTGTTCCAATAGCGCACTTCGGGGATACAAATAGTGAGTGTGCATAGTTTACAAAGATTGCGGATGTCGAACTCAGACAGTAAGTGTAAATAATTGCAGAACTGTTCATTGTACCTCATCCCTGAAGATATATTATATAGATAGCCCACAGGTGCACCCAAAGGTAACATGCATATTGTGTACGATGGAGTCGCGTTCACTCAGTACTTCGTTTTGGTACTGTTTGAGCAGTCCCTTTTGCCTTTCGCTGCCTTTTGAACAATGTTAAACCCGAAAAACATCCTAGCTCTGTAGTTCTGGCGATGCAGATACCTAAGGGTGGTGAGGGTGAGGACCGTTCATCACAAATATCACGGTCGCTCTATTGTTCCCGTGCAACTTCAGGTTTCATGATAATACTCAAGGACATACTTAAGCATCGAATGCATCTCCTTACAATAAATGTTGTCTGGCAGGGGTCTATATCTCTTAAAAGAGCAATCATTCTGTGATCTGACCTTCGTGTTTGCCTTTTACCAGCAACCAGAAGACGGGTGGTGGCGACTGCACCTTCGACAACACGACAGGCCTGCCGGACAGCGACTGCTGGTTCTACCCGTATGACGACAACGACGCAGTCAGCTCTCTGATGTCCTTCACCTACCTGGACTCGGTAACTGATATTCTTCACCTATCTGGACTCGGTAACTGATGCCCTTCACATAACTGAACTCGGTAACTGATGTCATTCACCTACCTGGACCTGGTAACTGATGTGCTTCACCTACCTGGACTCGGTAGATGATGTCCTTTACCTACCTGGACTCGGTAACTGATGTCCTTCACCTACCTGGACTCGGTAACTGATGTCCTTTGCCCACCTGGACTCGGTAGCTGATGCCCTTCACCTACCTGGACTCGGTAGCTGATGTCATTTACCCACCTGGACTCGGTAACTGATGTCCTTCATCTACCTGGACTCAGTAACTGATGTCCTTCACCTACCTGGACTCGGTAGATGATGTCCTTTACCTACCTGGACTCGGTAACTGTTGTCCTTCACCTACCTGGACTCGGTAGCTGATGTCCTTTACCTACCTGGACTCGGTAACTGATGTCCTTCACCTACCTGGACTCGGTAGATGATGTCCTTTACCTACCTGGACTCGGTAACTGTTGTCCTTCACCTACCTGGACTCGGTAACTGATGTCCTTCACCTACCTGGACTCGGTAACTGATGTCCTTCGCCCACCTGGACTCGGTAACTGATGTCCTTCACCTACCTGGACTCGGTAACTGATGTCCTTCGCCCACCTGGACTCGGTAACTGATGTCCTTCACCTACCTGGACTCGGTAGCTGGTGTCCTTTACCTACCTGGACTCGGTAACTGATGTCCTTCACCTACCTGGACTCGGTAACTGATGTCCTTCACCTACCTGGACTCGGTAACTGATGCCCTTCACCTACCTGAACTCGGTAACTGATGTCCTTCACCTACCTGGACTCGGTAACTGTTGTCCTTCACCTACCTGGACTCGGTAACTGATGTCCTTCGCCCACCTGGACTCGGTAACTGATATCCTTCCCCCACCTGGACTCGGTAACTGATGTCCTTCGCCCACCTGGACTCGGTAACTGATGTCCTTCACCTACCTGGACTCGGTAACTGATTTCCTTCACCTACCTGGACTCGGTAGCTGATGTCCTTCGCCCACCTGGACTCGGTAACTGATGTCCTTCACCTACCTGAACTCGGTAACTGATGTCCTTCACCCACCTGGACTGGGTAACTGATGTCCTTCGCCCACCTGGACTCGGTAACTGATGTCCTTCACCTACCTGAACTCGGTAACTGATGTCCTTCACCCACCTGGACTCGGTAACTGATGTCCTTCGCCCACCTGGACTCGGTAACTGCAACTCCATGATGTCCTCCATACCCAGTGGCAGTCGCTCGCCACATGGAACAATTCGAAATAGATAAATAGTTATGGAAGCCTCAACACCCACCATCAGAACGCCTAATTTCGGGCCACCAGCGGAGATGGCAAAAGTTGTAAGTTTGTCACGTTGGTTGACGAGATTGCTGCCTTCTGACAGACGCTGTTCACGTGCCTCGCCTCCGACCCTGTCGCCAGGTGAACCACTTCTGCAACAACACCAAGGAGAAGCAGCACCGAGCGGACGCGCCGACCAAGCAGAACGCGCGCTGCAGCCAGAGATCCGTCTGGGAGGTCATGAACGACAACGACGACTTCTCCGGAGGAGCGTAAGGACAACTGGATTTGGCGGATGTTAAAATCCAGTCTACCTATACATATTAGCTGATAAACTGGCTTCATGCCTATAGGGCTGGCGACCTGCAGGCTACAACTATTGGCGGATTGTAATGGCCAAAGTTGGTTTGGGGGCACAATCATGTTCATTATTATATTTCGCTGCCTTGCGCATGGGGAAGTAATTTCAAACAAACTTTCCTTCGAATAAGTTAGATTTTCTACAAAATCAGTCAATGTGTCAATTTTCGGCCGATGTCAGTCGCCTCGGAGGCCATGCCTCCGCATGGGCCATTTGATTTGCCATTGCATGCTAAGTCGTTTCCCGAACCATGTAAAATGCTCTCCAACGAATTTCATGTTTTAGTAGATTCTGTCAAGCCAGATTTTCTTCAGCAGGGAACATTATAGTAACGTGTTGCATGATGACGTCATGGGACCACTATCCCCAGGAACCCGTCTGTTTTACGTGTTGCATGATGAAGTCATGTGACCACTATCCCCAGGAACCCGTCTGTTGTACGTGTTGCATGATGACGTCATGGGACTACTATCCCCAGGAACCCGTCTATGTACGTGTTGCATGATGACGTCATCAGACACTATCCACAGGAACCCGTCTCTGTACGTGTTGCATGATGACGTCATGGGACCACTATCCACAGGAACCCGCCTTCCAACCTGACTTCTGCCGATATCGAGCCCACGTTTGAGGTGGTCCAACAGGCGGACGCCCGGTACGTCCTGGTCCTGGACACCTCTGGAAGCATGCGCCCTGGCCCAGAGGTGAAAGAACTGCTTACTTGGCCACTGGAGTGGGAGACAGAAAAACATCGGCAATAAAATGCCCAGGAGACATAATACTGCTAATTACAAGTATTTTTTGAGCAATTTTCTGTTTTTGCTTTGACCGCCGTACAACTACCACAGAACATTCTTCATAAATTATAGCATAGCATTCACGGTATTTAACTTAGTACTTGTTTCCTCTGAGAGACAGACAGGCTGAGAGACAGGCAATAGTGGGCAAAAGGTAATACCTGGCGAGACAGGCACAATCTTCATAAGGGTTTTCTTTACTGCTGCATCATGGGAATTTTGACCCTTAACGCCTGTCTCTCGAGTGAGCAGTCTGCACTGAGCTGAGCAGGGCACTGAGCTGAGCAGGGCACTGAGCAGTCTGCACTGAGCTGAGCAGGGCACTGAGCTGAGCAGGGCACTGAGCAGGGCACTGAGCTGAGCAGTCTGCACTGAGCTGAGCACTGAGCTGAGCAGGGCACTGAGCTGAGCAGGGCACTGAGCTGAGCAGGGCACTGAGCTAAGCACTGAGCTGAGCAGGGCACTTAGCAGGGCTGAGCACTGAGCTGAGCAGGGCACTGAGCAGGGCACTGAGCTGAGCAGGGCACTGAGCTGAGCAGGACACTGAGCTGAGCAGTCTGCACTGAGCTGAGCACTGAGCTGAGCATGGCACTGAGCTGAGCAGGGCACTGAGCAGTCTGCACTGAGCTGAGCAGGGCACTGAGCTGAGCACTGAGCTGAGCAGGGCACTGAGCTGAGCACTGAGCTGAGCAGGGCACTTAGCAGGTCCGGGCACTGAGCTGAGCAGGGCACTGAGCAGGGCACTGAGCTGAGCAGGGCACTGAGCTGAGCAGGACACTGAGCTGAGCAGGGCACTGAGCTGAGCAGGGCACTGAGCTGAGCAGGGCACTGGTCAGGGCACTGAGCTGAGCAGGGCACTGAGCTGAGCAGGGCACTGAGCTGAGCAGTCTGCACTGAGCTGAGCACTGAGCTGAGAAGGGCACTGAGCTGAGCAGGGCACTGAGCAGTCTGCACTGAGCTGAGCAGGGCACTGAGCTGAGCAGGGCACTGAGCTGAGCCGGGCACTGAGCTGAGCAGGGCACTGAGCTGAGCACTGAGCTGAGCAGGGCACTTAGCAGGGCCGGGCACTGAGCTGAGCAGGGCACTGAGCTGAGCAGGGCACTGAGCAGTCTGCACTGAGCTGAGCTGAGCACTAAGCTGAGCTGAGCACTGAGCTAAGCAGGGCATTGAGCTGAGCAGGGCACTGAGCTGAGCAGGGCACTGAGCTGAGCAGGGCACTGAGCAGTCTGCACTGAGCTGAGCAGGACACTGAGCTGAGCAGGGCACTGAGCAGTCTGCACTGAGCTGAGCAGGGCACTGAGCTGAGCAGCCTGCACTGAGCATTCTTTAGTGTTGGACCTCGGATAGCTAACTGGGTGACGATATCAGTACAGTTCATCGACGGATAGCAATATCAAACAGGTAGTATGTGGCTCATTCCACGGCAAATCGCACAAAAAGGGGGGTTTCGTACCCGACCCTTTCAGATGTTAATGAAAATCCGTACACCTGTAGTGTCAAATGAAAGAAACAAACACACCAACTTTTAGCTCCGGGTGACCTGAAGGGTCATATTTAGAGGTCATCCAAGGTCACGATTTTGTTGCGTGCACTATATCAATAAAACGCTTGTACCTTCTATGTTAATGGATTTAGCGG
>JAXIVJ010016840.1:0-27770 GCA_036785665.1 Chirona hameri | reverse complement strand
ATATATATATATATATATATATATATATATATATATATATATATATATATATATATATATATATATATATATATATATATATATATATATATATATATATATATATATATATATATATATATATATATATATATATATATATATATATATATATATATATATATATTACACCATTTTGTGACGTCACTATACGCGAAATTAGCGATAAAATCACCCAAACTTAAAGCAGTTGTAAAATGGTGACATTATAGGATGAACTAAAACCAAAAGAACGAAAGACAGGAAATTGAACGTTCTATCAAACTGCTGTCTCGTAATTGTAAAATATTTGTTTTTTGTCCCAATTTCAAAATTGTTTTTTTCTTCTCAAAATTAGATTAGATAAATACTTTACAGAGAAGGGATTGGTTCATAAAAACTCGTGGGATTTGGCTGTTTTTTATGCAGGTAGAGTAAGGTGATTTGAAGGTGCGAGACTGATGGAGGGACGGGGGGGTGCAACCTCGGATAGGCTCAAAAGGCTCTTTGTTGCACTTTTTTGTATATCTTTATGTCTTTATGTCCAATCGTCCAGTTACGTCATCGCAACTGCTGAGCCGCTCGGCAGCCGGCAAATGGGAAATCCCGTGATGACATCTCCCTGGTCGGGGCTGCGATCTTATCTCTCCGGTGGAGGACGAGGGCTTCCTTTGTGCTACAAGCTGAAATCAGGGTGGCAGACAATACTGTTCAGTATTATACGGTCCGAGCGATGTCCGCGTTGGTAATGGGCACGGTTTGACGTCACATGTCAACAGAGTCCAACTCGATGATGCAGCCCTCCGCAGTTGGAGGTAGGAGCTCCAAGTCAGTGTTGCTGTTCCTTCTGACATACGTGGTGGGGAACCTAGGACGGACAAGTCAGTGCTGCTGCTCCTTCTGTCACACGTGGCAGGGAACCTAGGACGGACAAGTCAGTGCTGCTGTTCCTTCTGTCACACGTGGCGGAGACCTAGGACGGACAAGTCAGTGCTGCTGTTCCTTCTGGCATACGTGGCAGGGAACCTAGGACGGACAAGTCAGTGCTGCTGTTCCTTCTGTCACACGTGGCAGGGAACCTAGGACGGACACACAGCTCACACACCTAGGACGGACGTCGGACACAGCACACACACCTAGGACGGACGTCGGACACACAGCACCCACACCTAGGACGGACGTCGGACACACAGCACCCACAAAGCCCATGCCGTGTAGCAGCCACTGGTGGAACTTTATGAAGTCGGTTGGGGTGGGGGGGGGGGGGGGAGGGCAACGGCCGAATGTTCAAATTGAAAGTATATACACCTCAATATAACCTCAATATTGACCTGAGAAAACAAAAAATGTCTGAAATAGTTTCAAAATTCATTTTGAGGCGCTTTAGAACGGTGTTTTCGTTTTTTGTCTACGTCCCACGTTCCAGGTGCCGAGTTAGGGTGGGGGTCTAAACGTCCCCCCCCCCTCCCAGCACGGCGAAGGTGGCGCCGAGCACCGGCACGGCGCGGGTTAAAGGTGAACGTTTGACGAGTTAAGTCATGTTAAAAACCTAGGTGTGATTATGGACAGCACACTTTCGTGGCGCCTACACGTCAGAATGGTGACTAATTGATGTTTCGGTATACTCGAGGTCTTTCCCATGCCCGACACGTATTGCCTGTACGAGTTATGCCTCGTCTTATTGACTCTCTTGTACTATCTCATTCCCATACCAAATTTCAAAGCAATATCTTCATTTTTGACTGAGTGATGGCTCCCTAAGTGTGAGAAACTGATGACGTCATTTTTTTTAATAAAAATAATTACCTTTGCTGTATTTTTTAGCCAAAACTGGTCTAGGAACATGCCTTTTTATTTACATTTATCAATTTCTAATTTTTAGGTTTTCTGAAGAGCAAAATCGATGATCTGGACGAGGTAAATCCGAGGTCATTCACTTGACCTGGAAGGTCACCCGTTGACCTGAATCCTAAACATCTCATACTCTTAGATTCCTCTCATGACAGGTAACATGCTGGTTCTTACCGCATTGCTCTAAGTTGCTTGGTTTGGAAGTTAACAGCGGGGCCTGTCAGCCCCCCGTAGGGCGAAGGTGAAAAAACTCCCGTAGGGCGAGGGGCATTAAGCATCCCGTAGGGCATTACGGCTATGGGCGTTGCATGGAAATGATCGACATCAAAGTGCCTTCGTCCCCACCTACTTTCGGAAGGTGGTTACGCCTATGACTCTGGAGCCTCAACTATTAACCCTATCTCAAATTGTGGACATTTTGCCAAAAGCACGTTTCAAGGGCTTTTCAGTGCTTTTTACCGTATGTTTCTAGCCATCTTAGTTACCGAGCTATCCCGGATTATGTAAAGCAATGCTCAATTTACTCGAAATATGGGAAGATTTGACCTGTTTTGACCTCTGGTGACCTTAATATTGACTTAATCATAACATCACTTTGTATTTTCTATAGTACTCGTCACGGCATACCTAACACCGTTTTCAGCTTCTCGCTACGTTTCGTAGTTTTTAAGATCTATGGGGGGGGCGGTTATCCGCCCCCCCCCCCCCCGTCGGTTATAAGTTGGCTCAGACCCCCGTCGGTGCGAGGGTTAACACGCGCCCTGGAGGGGGGGGGGGGGGGCGAAATCCGCCCACCCCTCCGGTTTTTCGAGGATAGCGCAAAAACGGCGGCGCGCAGCGCCGCCGTTTTTTATACCTGTTTAGAAATGAACTTCCCGCATTATGTAAAAATTCTTGGCCTCAGGTCATCTCAGGTCAGGTCACCAGACCAGGTCACGTGATGACCTCAACTCCAAAACGTTTGCAGTAGTACCACAGCCACAGTTTTACGCCGATCGGTTTCAATCTGGCAGGACTTCATAAGGTCATAGATACCAACAATTTGTTTATCTCGGATTTCTAATATCGGTGACCTAAGGTCAGGTCAATTTTGTGACCGCCAACACGGTTTTATCAATAACTATCGACATAATGAAGATAGAGAAGAGAAAACGATACCAATATGTTTGTCTCGTCGAGACACGTCTCCCAATATGCAACATGACCAACTTGGGTCACCACTTGACCACACCACTTGACCTGAGGTCAGATTTCTCAGTTGACCTAACCCGGTCACCATGAATATGATTTGAAGCGCCTTGACAAGACACACACGATGGCGTATACATTATTGCTTTATCTTTATTAGGTAAAAGGTTATTTTGGGAAAACAGTTTTGAAAACAAAATCACCTTTTTGACATTCGATGACCTCTGGAGTCTAAACTATTGACCTGAGCTCAAATCTGAGGACACCTATGTCGATTGCATTTTTCAATAACTTTCGATTGCCTTTTTCCGTTGGCTGCTAACTATCATAGTTCCCGAGATATTTGGGGGTGTTCGAACTGAAGTCTTGAAATCTTGAAAATATGACCCTTGATGACCTCTGGTGACCTCAATATTGACCTGAATTTGTTGTTTACGAAATACTTTCGAAAGAGCTTGTCTCGAGCTATCTAACGTCGTTTCCCGCTTGTCGCTACGTTACGTGGTTTTCGAGATCATAGGGGGTGAAATCCGCCCCCCCCCCCCTCCAGGGCGTGTAATTATCAGAGGCCCTCCAGGGCGCGTGTTAAAGCATTGTAATGATTAAATATCATCCAACAGCATTAATGGCAATGGATGCATGCAAATCGTACGGCCTTATGACAAGCTGTCCGTTAATGCTCTTTCCCTTCATGACAAAACTTGGACATGCAACTTCAACATCATATAAAACACGAAACCGCCGTGAATCATTGTCAAACACGAGCTATGAACCACACAACACGACCATAAAATACGGCAATTCGATCACACTGTCAGTTGTCACTGGCCGAAACACGCCTGTATTTCAGTGGTACACGCTCCGGAACTTATATCGTTTCCAAGTTCACAATTCCAGTGACACATCGCAAAACATCACATTGAACTTCCATAACGATCATTGACAGCAAGTGCATCAGTTGTGCTTTCTGAGAGCCATTCCGATGTGTGCACACCTGCTTACATTGGCAAGGGACTGGTATGCTACAAACGATATCAGTTTGTCACTGTAGATCCCCGCTCTGTGCTGCCAATGTGGAGACCCCCAAACCGTGTCAGCGTTGTCTGTTCCAGTGACGAAGAGAGCCCCACAGTCCCCAGCCATGTACGCGCTCCTGCTCACCCCGATCCCAATCATCTCATCTCGGGGTCTATGGGAGCCACATCAGTCCCCATCCCTGCACGCGCCCCTGCTCACCCCGATCCCAATCATCTCATCTGGGGTCTATGGGGCCCCACAATCCCCATCCCTGTACGCGCCCCTGCTCACCCCGATCCCAATCATCTCATCTCGGAGTCTATGATAGCCCCACAATCCCCATCCCTGCACGCGCCCCTGCTCACCCGATCCCAATCATCTCCTCTCGGGTCTATCAGTCGCCAATCAGCCGGCTCCCCACACACCGGAAGTGAGGTCCTTCCGGTCCGCGCCGCCGCCGGAAGGGAGCCGAAGAACACACAGACACGCCCGCCGGAGGGTGCGTGACGTCGAATACGAGGAATGTCATCAGAGTCACAGAGGAACGTCATCAGAGCCACAGCGGAACGTCATCAAGGAAAACTAGTGGCGGCAAATACCGACACGCATGCAGGTGGGCGTATGACACGAAGAACAAACTAGTGGTGGGAATACGTGGCAGCGAATATCGACACGTACAGGCAGGAAGGTAACTACACATGTGGTGACTTCCTGTATAAACATATGGAGGGGTGAGCAGCAACAATAAAACATGAATAGGGGATAGCGGAGGAAATCAAACGCTATAAAGCGTAGGTTTAGTAGGTACAGGGCAGGACGGTTAGCAGTTATACAAATGTAAAGAAAAAGATATGCGATCATCTATTGAAAATGAAGGCGTTTAAGTGTGTGCTGGTGGAGAATAAATGCATGCATGGGTATGTATGAGCATCACTGCAGTAACAGCAGAGTGGTGACCGCAGTTGGTAAGCGCAGTGCCTTGCCAAACAGAAGCATGCTGATGCGTATGGCGCTGGTCGGTGAATGCGCAATGAGATCAAGTTGACACTCCGCTACAGGCGATAGCCTTATGTTCATTTAAACACTGGCGATGAGCATCAGTTGACATGCATTCTAAGAAGCAAAGTTTAGGCCAAGGACGCACACGGGAAGCTGGTTTTATTCTGCATGATAGGTGTACTGACGAATACAAATGCACGTGTTGCTAGTGATGACATTTAAATCAATAAGCTATTTCAAAGCTGCAAAAGGAAGCTATCTGATACAGGAGCATAGCCAAGGGGTCCTTAGTGACCCTAGGGACCCCCATTGGGCCGTTCGGGACCCCTTAGGCCAAACTTCTCTGTTCGCGAACGGCCCGAGGGCTTCAGAACTTTCAAAGACCTTCTCAAATCAACCGAGAGTCTTCTCAAACCAGACTAGAACACTCTCATGCCTGAAAAGGACCCTGTCAGACAGGCTCAGGGCCCTCTCAGGACTGGAAAGGGCCCTCTCATGCCGGCCCAGGGCCCTCTCAGACCGGCTTAGGATCCTCAAAACCAGTTCAGCGCCCTCTTAAGTCTGGTAAAGACCCTCTCAGACCGGCTTTAGGGCCCTGTGAGGCCAGGTAAGGGCCATCTAAAGTGGACATGGGGCCCTTTGAAGCCTGGTAAAGACCCTCTTAGGCCAGCGTAGGCCCCTCCAAGACATAGTAAGGAGCCTATTTATCCGGCGTGGGGCCCTCTCTGGGCTGGAAAGGGCCCTATCAGAACGTACCAGGTCCCTCTCAGGACTGGTAAGGGCCCTCTAAAGCGGGCATAGGGTCCTTCAAGCGTGGCAAGGGCCCGCTCAGACCGGTACAGGGCCCGTCCAAGGTTTAGTAAGGGCCCTCTTAATCGAGCGCAGGACCCTCTTAATCAAGCGCAGGGCCCTCTTTATCGAGCATAGGGCCCTCTTAAGACTAGTATGGACCCTTATAAACCACCCCAGGTCCCTCTCAGGACTGGCAAAGGCCCTCTCACACCGGCATAGGGCCTTTCCAGCAAGGGGCCTCTCAGAGCAGTGTAGGACCCTCAAGGGCCTAAAGGGCCTTCTTAGACCAGTCGCGGTGTAGGGCCCTCTTAGAGCAATCAAGGGCCATTCGGACCCAAGACTCAGGAGGGTCCTCTCAGATTAGTATGGGGGCCTCCAACGGTCTACAAAGCCATCGCAGTCTTTCTTGAACACCAGGCCTGACAAAGGCCTCTACAGGCCGGCATAGGGCCTCTACAGGCCGGCATAGGGCCTCTACAGGCCGGCATAGGGCCTCTATTCGAGAGTCTGACCTGGGCCCTCAGACTGGCGTAGGTCCCTCTTTAGCCCAGCAAGGGCACGCTAAAAAAATGAAATGACCCTCTCAGACCTATGAAAGGCCCGGAATGCCTGGTAAGAGCCCTCTCATGCCTCACAGAGGCAGTTGAAAGGGGGACATCCGGGTTATGGCTCCCTCAAAGGCTATGAGGAGGCAATATATTGTTTGCCCCTCCCAATGTCACGTGGAGCCCAGGTGGGTCCAAAGTGTCCGCCTGGGCTCCAGGTCAGAAAGGGCCCTCAGGAGGTCAGAGTGGGCCATCTGAATGGCAGAGTACGCCCTCCGGAGGTTGAGTGTGGCCTCTTGAAGCCAGGGGCCTCTGGAGGTAATATATTGCCTTCTGAAGACCAGTGTGGGCCCTATGGAGACCAGAAGGTCCTTTTGTAAGCAAGACGGGGTATATGTATATGTATATGTATATGTATATGTATATGTATATGTATATGTATATGTAGATGTATATGTATATGTATATGTATATGTATATGTATATGTATATGTAGATGCGGGTGCGGGTGCGGGTGCGGGTGCGGGTGCGAGTGCGGGTGCGGGTGCGTGTGCGTGCGCGTGCGCGTGCGCGTGCGCGTGCGCGTGCGCGTGCGCGTGTGCGTGTGCGTGTGCGTGTTGCGCCATTGATCTCGCCTTCGCCACACCACGCATCGCGACTCTTTTTACATTTAACGCACAATCAGACCCTCTTTTTAGCGAGCATTTCCCAATTCACTTAGAACTACAAGTCCCTTCAGGACAGAAAAATTTTTACTCCCTGCCTAGATGGAACCTTCGCAAAGCCGACTGGTCCTCCTTTCAAAAACACATTGACACTAGTCACCCCGCAGACTCCCAGACCGACATTAACACTTTTTTAAACACTATTCTCACATCAGCTCACCAACACATTGGGCCACACACACGCACACACACACAACACACACACAACACCACGAGGCAGCGTACTGCCCCGTGGTGGAACACAGAATGTCAGAGAGCTGTTGCCCTCCGGAAAAGAGCATTTCGGAAATTCCAAGCTTGTATAACTGCAGAAAACGAACACGAAGTACGGAAAACTCGCTCTCTGGCTAAAACAATCATTGACAAAGCAAAAAAAGAATCTTGGCAGGAATTCTCATCTACCTTTAATCGATTTACCTCCCTCTCAAAAATTTGGACATTAATTAAATCATTCTCAAATAAAAGACCACCGTCATACAAAATCCCACACTTACAAATACACAACATATCTTACACGCTTCCCCTAGAGGTGGCAACACAATTTGCACAACACTACGCTAACATATCATCAACACAACAATGTACACCAACTTTTACTAACCAACTTAACGATCAATTTCAATCTATTAGCTTTGACTCTAATAACGTAGAAATCTATAACTCTCCTTTTACCAACTCCGAGTTAACGTATGCTATCGGTAAATGTGGTAAAACTTCTGTAGGGCCAGATCAAATTGATTACTCTTTCTTTAAAAACTTGACAGAGACTGGTCTCACCAACTTACTTACAGCCTTCAATACCATGTGGTTTGATGGCACTTTCCCTGAATCTTGGCATAATAGTACGCTAATTCCTATACTTAAACCTCGCAAACCTAAATTTTCTCCCGCTAGCTATCGCCCTATTTCTCTAACTAGTTGTGCATGTAAACTATTCGAACGCATGGTTAATGGACGCATCAGGACATACATTGAATCAAATAATTTACTTTCCCCACACCAAAGTGGTTTTCGACCTGGTCGCTCCACTGCGGACAATTTAGTTGGTCTTATCGACTCTGTCCAGCGCGGCTTTCGAGGGAGAGAGGTCACAGTTGCCCTCTGTCTTGATTTGAGAGCTGCGTTTGACAGAGTCAATAAGACTGCACTTCTAGTAAAGGTCCATAAGGCCGGAATTCGAGGTCGACTCGCTAAATTTATCCAAAACTTTTTAGAAAATAGAACTTTTAATGTAAGGTGCGGCAACACATATTCTCCAAATCAAAATCAGGACCACGGTGTCCCACAGGGATCGGTCCTCTCCCCGACCCTATTTTTAATTATGATTAACGACATTTTCAGTAATATTAACAAGATCGACAAAGGTCTTAAATTTTCAATGTACGCTGATGACCTGGCGGTGTGGTTCTCGCACCCGAGTGTCGATCAAGCCAGCAAAATGTTACAACTAGTATTCATTGATATAAAGGTATGGTGCGACCAATGGGGTCTGGAAATTTCTCCAAGTAAATCTGCATCTCTAATTTTCTCAAAGAAACCTGCATATGTGGAACCCTACATTCCATTAAAATATAACAATCAAATTATCCCTTTCGTCAAATCATTCAAGTATCTGGGAATAACGCTAGACACACGTCTCTCGTTCATCCCACACTTCAATGATTTAGTGCAGAGATGTACGAGACGAATTAATATTATGAAGTCATTGGCTGGTCGAGAGTGGGGCGCAGATCGTGCCACTCTTCTCCAACTATATACTTCCCTGATACGCCCAGTACTGGACTATAACGCATTCTTATTTGATGACATATGTTCCAAACAAATTAAAAAAATTGCAAACTGTCCAACACGCTGCCTTGCGGATCGTGACTGGAGCCTGCCGCACCACCAACACCACAAACTTACACATCGACACAAACATTCCCACACTCTGCCGCCGACGCAAATACACACTACTTAGATTCTACACCAGAGCAAGTTCACACCCCACACGCCCAACATTCCACATCTTAAATCACCCCACACCCACAAGACGACAAACACTACTACAAAAACGACACCCACTCATCAGTCACAGAATCAGACAAACACTCGCGCTATTGAACATTCCACACATCAACACAATGCCAACGCCACCACTCACATCTCACTGGCTCGACACAACACCAGACACACACCGCCTCTTCACACACAACAAAAACACAGTCACGGCGGCAGAGACACACACACTCTTCAACGAACACAAAGTACAACACAACACATACACATACATATACACAGACGGCTCTCGAAGCGACGGCCGAACTGGTGGTGCATACTTCACAAACACAGCTAGAAACAACTTTAGACTTCCGGACATAAATAGCGTATACACAGCGGAATTGTCATCCATTTTATTAGCATTAATATATGTCAGAAAAGAGAAACTTAAGGAAGTTGTCATTTGCACAGACTCGTCCGTCTCGCTCACGGCCATTTCCTCGATTAGTGACTGTAGAAACCCGATAGTATTTAAAATCAGACAACTAATCAAGTATTTAAACAGTAAAAACAATAGTATTAAATTCCTCTGGATCCCAGGACACGCCGGTATCCCGGGAAACGAGGAAGCCGACAGACTTGCGAAATTGAGCCTAGAATTACCTTCAGTAAACCAACTTCCAAGCCCAGTATCAAACGTGTTAAATTATATTAATTCTCAACTTAGCATACTGCGCCAGAGCGAGTGGGACGCCGCTCCGCATTTTCATCTTTATCCAATCAAGCCAAAAGTCCAACATTTTATATCTAGTCACCAGAATTATAGAGAGAAGGAGGTAATATTGGCGCGCCTCCGTCTCGGTCATACAAAAATTACTCATTATTATATTATGGAGAATCTCCCGCCACCAAATTGCCAACATTGCCCAGGTTATCCGCGCTACACAATCAAGCACTTACTTATTACTTGCCCAGTACACAACGATAAACGACAGAACATTATTAATTACACACAACAAAATCGCATCACATTAAATCTTCAAACACTGTTAGGTAATAGTTATCCTGAATTGATAGGTCTCCTCTTAGATTATCTCTACCAAACACGTTTAGCTAATCAAATATAACAGGGGTTTTTGGCCTTGCGCATTTTTGGCCCACCGCGCAGGTTTTTTCCCCTTTGCCTTAGACGCTGTTTTTTTATTATTCATGACTTTTCGCCCAGCTAAATACACCCCACAACCAGGTCTCGCCGAGGCGCCGGAGCCAGGGAGACTGGCAACAGTCTCCCGTTGTTGCAATGACGGCACCCCCACGGCTCCATCAACACTGACACTGTACAAGTGCATTGTAATAAAAATATGTATGCATGTGTGTCTCGTGTTTTACTTATTTTTGACCTTGAACGAAATACTTAACGTAATGCTAGATATTATATTTGACCTTGAACGAAATACTTAACGTAATGTTAGATATTATATTTACTTTGAACAAATAATTTTTCCGGGTTCGCATAAACCGGTTAAAGTAATTAATTAACGTAAAATAGCTACCCTATTCCCTTGCTTGCTCGGGTCCACATAAACCGATTAACGTAACTCTTTTCCTGGCAAATTGCCAGAAGTAATTTCCCAAACCCGGGAAATGGCTATAGGCCGGTCCGGGTAAAAAAAAATGCGTGTAGATATATAGATATATAGATATATAGATATATAGATATATAGATATATAGATATCTAGATATCTAGATATCTAGATATATCTAGATATATCTAGATATATCTAGATATATCTAGATATATCTAGATATATCTAGATATATAGACATATAGATATATAGATATATAGATATATAGATATATAGATATATAGATATATAGATATATAGATATATAGATATATAGATATATAGATATATAGATATATAGATATATAGATATATAGATATATAGATATATAGATATATAGATATATAGATATATAGATATATAGATATATAGGTATATAGATATATAGATATATAGATATATAGATATATAGATATATATATATATATAGATATATAGATATATAGATATATAGATATATAGATATATAGATATATAGATATATAGATATATAGATATATAGATATATAGATATATAGATATATAGATATATAGATATATAGATATATAGATATATAGATATAGCTATATGGCTATGGCTATGACTATGGCTATGGCTATGGCTATGGCTATGGCTATGGCTATGGCTATGGCTATAGCTATAGCTATAGCTATAGCTATAGCTATATATATATATATATATATATATATATATATATATATATATATATATATATATATATAAAGCACATGGCATGGGGCAATGAGACAATGACAAAACGCTGAAACTAGAAAACCGCCATAAGAGTCGACGTAAACCTTTATATCCTGCAGTAACTCACATAAGGAGCATTCGGGCTTTAAAAACGACAGCTCCACTACCTCACGCAGTTCCCACTCCAGGGCTGCGAATGGTCACCGTTTGGAACCTTGCAGCCCGTGCTGGTGGTCTGCAGTTCGTATGCAGTTCGTATGCGCCGCTTGTCCAACTGTCCAACAGCTGCTGATGGGATCAACGATGTTGATATCAGCAGCCAGCTGAGGCTGGCGGCAGGTCAAGGCTCTGTGATTCGGCTGAGATAAACTGTGAGCTCAGACCTACCGAGGCTAAAGCGCTGCTCAGACTCCAATGTCAGATCTGTCAGCAGAGGTTTGTGACTGGCAGGCATGTAATGTGCACAAGTGAACCGTCTTACAAAGTGCTTCACCGAGGGACGTTATTGAAATCACCATGAGATGAAGTTAAATATACAAGAGCAGGCATGACTCTTCCCGATACAAATGTTGGCGTGTTCATGCTTATTTCCACATGTCACCAGTCACCATGTCTGTGCAGTAAGGCTTTGTTCTCTCACATGATTCATTCAACATCCTGTGCTGTTTATGAACACTTGGAGGCATGCGCCCCTTGGCCTTGTCTCTCATAAGCTTCACGAAGTAATTATATTATGTTAAGCCTTATCCGGCTAGTGGAAGTGACACAATTTATAACTATTTGGCAGAGACAATTATAACAGTATCTGGACTAGTCTTAGTACTACTTAACCTTTTTAACTTGCAATTAAGTGCGCTAAGTATCGTGTACACATTCACATAGTAAGCAATTGAGACCACAAATTATCACATATATCTCCGCCAAACGATACACGGAATCAATAACAAACAAAACAGCTACGCTATAATATTGGTCATTACAAGTTTTTTCACGTTCAGGCCTATCTTGAACGCTGTGGATAATTTAATTATTCCCGGCATCCGTTAGAACGAACGATCTACTGCTCGAACGCCGTCCCAAATTCCGGCGACTATGCCCAGACCTCAGCCAAAGTCCATCATTGCGGAGCTCGCTGTCCCGATTGTTTGGCCGTTTTTGAGTCAACACTACCGGCACGTGCACACTATACAAAGGATCTGCTGCACTGAGTTTAGCAAACACTGGATTTGCATGTTATATACAACAGTGCCATTTGATGGTGCCTGAGCGAGACAAGCAGGTAGAGTTCCCACTTTTGAGACCAGTGTCGACTCAATGTGGGTGGAAAAGGCATACAGGTGTGGTATCTCTGAGTGTTGTTTGTATGCGATGTGTAGAGGTTCTTTATGGATTTAATTTCCATGTAGCGAGATGAAATATTGTGGCAAATTGTACACCTTGAAGCCGGGGGTTTCAAAGTTTTACGTCTCTGTAAAAAGTACCTTGAGACGATCATGCGTCATGACCATTTCAGATTATGTTGGAACATGACATGAGGTTTTATCCTGGGTTTATTAAGACACGATAAGAAGCTGTACCGCTGCAAACGTGCTCACTTTTGTCAAAGCTGAGCACAAATCAAGGTCAAACAGGGCCGCACACCGCCGGCCGGCAGCTGAGGGCTGGAGGAGTGTATAATATGTACCGGGCAGGGCCTGGACACGGGACAGGGCCGCACTCCGCCGGCCGGCAGCTGAGGCTGAGGGCTGAGGTCTGAGGGTATAATATGTGCCGAGCAGGGCCTGGACACGGGACAGGGCCGAACTCCGCCGCCCGGCAGCTGAGGGCTGAGGGCTGAGGTCTGAGGGTATAATATGTGCCGGGCAGAGCCTGGACACACTCCGCCGGCCGGCAGCTGAGGGCTGAGGGCTGAGGGAGTGTATAATATGTGCCGGGCAGCAGTGGCGGCGGAAGGTGTTTTCGGATGGGGGGGGGGCAAATAAACCCAGGGGGCCCCCTCGACCAAAGTCCCCTCCCCCCCATATCAAGCCCCCCCCCCCTTCCCCACAAATGAAATGGCGCGAAATGGTACATCCTCGGATTTAGAACACTATATTTTGCAGGGCCCCTAAATGGTCGCCAAATATGTTGGACCGGCCCATGTTGAAGTCTCAGGCTTTCCGAGGCCCCCCTCAAGCCGACTAAGGGCCTAGAGGGTAAACCCGCCATAGCCGGATAACAGGGCCCACGGACGTTTTTTTACCACCCACCGGGTGGCAAACTCTTTTCATTTACTCTTTTCATTTTGCGGGTATTTTGTCTCGACATTATCCTCTGCGAAATGGATAAACCCTTAACGTTATCCTTTGTGATTATCCTTTGTGTAAACCCTCTCACAAAGGATAACGTTAAGGGTTTATCCGTTCGCAGAGGGTAATCTCGAGAAAATACCATGTGGTTGAGAGTAAATGAAAAGAGTTTACCACCCGTTGGGTGGCGAAAAACGTCCGTGGGCCCTTTTACCCGATTTGGCGGGTTTACCCTCTAGGCAAGGGTAAAATAGTTTTCAGTGCGTCTGACCTGGCTGACTGACCTGCCTGTCTGACCTGCCTGTCTGACCTGCCTGTCTGACCTGCCTGTCTGACCTGCCTGTCTGATCTGCCTGTCTGACCTGCCTGTCTGACCTGCCTGTCTGACCTGTCTGTCTGACCTGCCAGTCTGACCTGCCCGTCAGCGCCGTTTCCGCTTTACCTAGTATTCTATGACCGTGCCGAGCGGCTACTGAGCTCCGCCGCAGACCGGCCTGGAGTGGCCGCCGGTTCCGAGGTAGGCACCGGGTGACCTCCAGCACCCCTCCCCTCCCCACCCGTCATCTCCGGGGAGGAGGAGCGGCTCACCCTCACCTCGGGGGAGGGGAGGGAGGGGTACCGCCGGGCGCTGACGGGATCCAACAGTCCGACAGTCCATACGTGCCGATGACTGTACTACAAGTGACATAAACATTTGTATGGATTAGTTATGTCTGTTGTATGGATTAGTTATGTCTGTTGTATGGATTAGTTATGCCTTATGGATTAGACCTACCTGTCTGACCTGCCTGACTGACACCCAGTAGGGTGCCGAAATCGCGCGGCTCGGCAAACATGGCAAATCATCGCGATAATTGTAACATTGAAATCGATTCGAGAATCAGCCCTGCCTTTATTCGATCCGCCTTTATTCGATGCTGCGCTAGTTCCGCGGAATCCAGGAAAAACGGGTGATGCGAAGCCAATGACACGTAGAATTGTGTGTGTTAATAAGCACCCGCATTAAAACGGTAGTGTACCTCCGATGTGCGGTCATAAAACGAGGGAATGTTCACATTTTTAGAGGGAAAAAAATGAGATACTACTTATCTGAATATTTTCCGTTTGGTTATTTTATGGTTTATATTCCGTTTGGTTCATTTGGGTACACCGAATGTATCCAATATTAACCGATCTGGAATAAAATGAAACTGGAAAGTGATTACTGCTGTGAGTATTATAAGCACGGCCAGGTATATTTTCGAATGATTGTCAACATCATCTAGAGCTAGCAGCCAAATACGCAGAGTCCATGCAGAGTGTAATGTGCACTGTGTTCCGAATCATCAGCACCAGTTAGCCTTCGTCCCGCAGTTTAAACTGGACACATCCGGCGACCAGGCGATCCGAGGTCACCTATACAGTCACACAGCAGCGGCGGCACATGTCAAACAAAACACGTCTAAATCACATCCACTCCTGGGTCTACTGTGCATGCCTCAATCTAGTCATTCTCATCACATCGCCATTGTTTTATCGGATTGACGCGGCGTAGTGAAACAATTAAACACCTATAGATGTATTGTGTGAATTATCGATCAAATTGAATGCGTGTGTTGTGCGTTATTACGAGCGATCGCGAGGCGCTCGCTCGCCCGGCCCGGCCCGACCCGACCCGACCCGACCCGACCCGACCCGACCCGACCCGCGGCCACGCTTTTGAGAAGCTCATATCTCTGCAACCACACGTCCGATTGACAAGCAGACTTCTTTGCTAAGCAGCCCCATCCAACCTTCCATGTTTGAGATCGGTGCTATCTCATGTGGGTGATTACCACTGCGCATGGCGCGTGCCACGTGAGGGGTGTTGAAAAGTGCTCTCTCGCAAAAACTCTGCAACGGCTGAGCCGATTGTGTTCAAATTTGGCGTGTGGTTAGGGACATCTCAGCCGCCACTTTCCCAGGCGTGCGCACGTGCACACCCCTATTTTACATCTCAGGAACGGCTGAGCCGACTGTGTTTAAATTTGGTGTGGGGTTAGGTGCCTCTGCACGTGCGCGCGTGCACACCCCTATTCTATATCTCAGGAACAGCTGAGCCGATTGGGCTTTAATTTGGTGTGTGGTTAGGGACCTCTCAGCCGCGACTTTCCCATAAGTCAGGGGTGTGGTGCCTCTGCACGTGCGCACGTGCTCACAGCTCACCCTTTTTTGTATCTCAAAAACTACTTGCCCCATCGAGTTGAAATTCACCATACATTTCGTTCGCGCTCGCTCGTTCATCGCCGACTACGGCGCCTTACTGGTATGTTATAGTTATACAATCATATGTTATACATTCTATGTTATATGCTATATGTGTTCTATATATGTCCTCGACAACCACTCCTCACCTTCTCTGCGGACTATATAAGTGACGGCCACTCCTCCTCTGAACGTGTCCTCCCGGGAGGACTGAGGTCCTCACCGGCGGGAGTCTTCTTCGGCCGTCTGTAGCTCCCGCTCCAGTTTCCGATGTGTCCGATCTGCAGCTACTGATAGGAACGGCCCTGAGCTGCCGAACCGACCCGCAGCTGCTGAACTGACCCTCAGCTGCCGAACCGACCCTCAGCTGCCGAACTGACCCTCAGCTGCCGAACTGACCCTCAGCTGCCGAACCGACCCTCAGCTGCCGAACTGACCCTCAGCTGCCGAACTGACCCTCAAGCACCGGGCAGACGAACAGTCGCCGAGCGGACGTGAGCCGGCCTTTATCCACTGAGCAGGGGAACAGGCCTAAATCCACCGTTCGGTTTGCTCTGGCCGCAGCCGCACCACACTCACTGCCCGGCAGCCGAGCGACGACTGAGCTCCGCCGCAGACCGGCCTGGAGCGGCCGCCGTCCCGAGGTAGGCACCGGGTGACCTCCAGCGCCCCTCCCTCCCCACCCGTCATCCCCGGGGAGGAGGAGCGGCTCAGCCTCACCTCAGGGGAGGAGAGGGGAGGGGTATCACCGGGCGCTGACGCGTAAATACATCGGATAACTGATTTACGCCGTAGGGTATTTAGTGGGATATTTAGCCCTGCAAAATACCCCATGGCTGTGGTGGAAACGGTATATCTCAACCAAGCATTTCTTCTACCACTGCGAACTTTACGCCTACGATCCTCCGTTCCGGAGATCTTCAAATCGTCGGACGCGTAAACCAGAACTAATTAATATTCACTTGCCTTTGAAGCTGTCGTATTTATAATTATTAAGATGTGGTAATTATCCCTTCCTCACAGATCGGATAGGCCCGTTCAGATGGACAAATATACCTACTATATTTTCGGAAACACCACTCCAAACGCTCCCCAAACTTGACAACATACCGGATGCTAAGAACGTCAAATGCTAAGACCAGATGCTAAGACCGTCGTCATTTCACCTCCGTGAAATTAGCGACTCTAATTTCAGCGACTTATTCAGCGACTTATTCAGCGACGGATTCAGATTTGGTCCATACCTAGGCACAATGTCAATTTTGGCACGCTGATCACGAATATGACCTTCTTTTTATTGTTTAAGGTCATCTTTAAGGTCAAATTCAAGGTCAAAGGACGGGGTCGTTAGATACGGACCAGGCTGTCTTATCCAGCCCCCACCAGTAACGGTTGGCAGCACGCGGGCGTTTGGGCGTTAAAAACCTACTACACCGTAGGGTTCCCATGTTAAATCGATGATTTTCAGACGAGACTGGCTCGTAACCTATAGTACATATTTTAAATCCGACTTCTGGAACAGATAGCTTCAAGTCTTAGCTACAACGTTTTTATTTATCATTTTTCGATATTCAGGGAGTAAAAGGGTTAAATGGGCTTAGGGGTTAAAAAATGTCGGAACGACCGCTGATCGCTTCCAAATACTACTACACTACTGCAATATACACTACTTCGACTACTACTTCGTAGTATAATTTAATATGATCGCTTCCAAATGCTACTACATGTACTGCAAATACACTACTTTGACTACTACTTCGTATATTTGCTGGCGTTTAATTCAATAAATAAAGATGTAAGCTATGGAAATAGAAGTTATTGTTAGCAAACAATACCTTTAATTTATAATAGACAAAACAATTACGATACAAACTATATCTTGTCTAATTCATTTGGGCGTTAAATTCCTTACTATTCTACCCGTTGTTCTATTACCCTGGTCTTATCATCTGGGGCCACTTTGGAAAGGATCCGGCAATAAATTCGGAACGTTATGCGGTACCCTGTCCTTTGACCCCCAATTTGACCTTGAAGCACGGGTGGAGTTTCCTATTCACCTGGTGTGGCCAATGCCCCACCAACTTTGTGTTATGCCCTACCAACTTTTGTCAGATTGGAAGGTTTCCTGGCATTAATATGGCAATTTTTCACCTCAATAATGGAAAACATCCGGCCAATATGGCATTTTGCCCCACCAACTTTTTCTGGAAAGCTCCACCCATGCCTTGAAGCTTACCTTAAGCAAGATAATGAATGTCATATTCGTGATCAGCGTGCCATAATTGACCTTAAGGGTCGAGGTTTGGGCCAAATCTGAATCCGTCGCTGAATAAGTCACTGAATAAGTCGCTAACTTCACGGACGTGCTTAGCATCCGGTATGTTGTCAAGTTTGGGGAGCGTTTGGAGTGGTGTTTCCGAAAATATAAGTATATTTGGCCATCTGAACAAACGTATCCGATCTGTGAGGAAGGGATAATTACGACAGCTTAATAATTATTATTACTCATTACGACAGCTTCAAAGGCAAGTGAATATTCAACAGTTCTGGTTTACGCGTCAGACGATTTGAAGCTCTCCGGAACGGAGGATCGTAGGCGTAAAGTTTGCAGCGGATAGCAGAAATTCTTGGTTGAGACCAGAGTTCCCCATGTGCTGGGCTGGCCCTATGGGCCATGGGCTGGGCCTGGGCTGGGCCTGGGCTGGGCCTGGGCTGGGCCTGGGCTGGGCCTGGGCTGGGCCTGGGCTGGGCCTGGGCTGGGCCTGGGCTGGGCCTGGGCTGGGCCTGGGCTGGGCCTGGGCTGGGCCTGGGCCGGGCCTCAGCTTTAAGGAAATCACTGGGCTCTGGATGGGCCTGGGCCTGACAATTTTGAAGTAGGTAATGCGTGCGTCGCAAAAGCTCAGGTCAGAGCTAAAAAATATTTTAACCAGCAGTTCACCTACACAGCAACACACTGTTGCTGTGACTGTGGCTTTTCGTTTTTTTTTTTGTTAGCATAGTTGGTTCATTGTTTCACATTTATAGTATACAAGTAAATATGCTAGGATAATGATTGCAAATTTTGTGAAAATAATTATATGCTTAATCTGAATAGGCCGGACAGAGCCTGGGCTTCAATATTATTAATTTCACCGGGCCTAAGCCGAGCCGGGCTGGGGGTTGGTGGGCCCGTGACGAACACTGGTTGAGATATGACCGTTTCCACAACAGCCATGGGGTATTTTGCTGGGCTAAATATCCCACTAAATACACTACGGCGTAAATCAGTTGTCTGATGTAGGGTAGCATGGGGCAAGACGCCCCATTAGATGCATTTTGCTGAAAATCTTGTTTCCTATTTGACGGAGGCGGCGAGTGATAGCATTTTCACATAGTTTGGAGATTTAGCTTGTATTCTGCATCGCCTAATTCTACCTTCTTCAGTTAACAAATTTGTAGGCGACGATTTTAGAGGAGCTTGCAAAAGGGGCGTATTGCCCCACCCCCTGGGCAAGACGCCCCCTGTCGATGGGGCAAAACGCCCTATCCCCTCGAACTTGGCTCCTATGTAGAGTAGGCGAAAACCAAAAATACCGTTTGATAGCTCGTCGGAATTAATGTCGAAACTATCTTGTCATTGTTTTGCTCAGGTCAATACTTAGGCCAACAGAGGTAGTCAAAGGTCACAATGGTAACTCCTGGAATGTCTCAGATTTCCCCAAATATCTCGGGAACTATGATAGCTGAGAACAAACGGAAAAAAGCAATCAAAGGCTCTTCAAATATGAATTCGCTTGGCCTATGTCCATTATTTAGATCAGTTGAACAGTTTAGGCACAATAGGTCATCAACAGTTAAGCACGCCCCTTTCGTCTTGCCCCAAGACGAAAGGGGCGTTTGACCCCATTGCGTGCTTTCGATGTAAAGCGAGCCAAGTTAAAAAATGTGCATGAACCCATAAATGAGCAATAGACCTTTTCCTACATCAGATTCTGACCTTTCAGTTAGCTTGAATTATCTGGAAGAAAAGTGTCGAGAGAAAGAATGTTCCTGGTCCATTTCAGTACTGAAATAAGAGGAAACGCTCCAAAAACAGACTTTTACTTATATCTCTGGAAAGCGCCGCAGAAATTATGTCGCCTTCTATGAGTTCACTGACCATATGTTGCTTGTTTTGAAGAGCAGAATATTTTTCCCCGGGACCTTTTAAATTCCAAGATATCTTGGTGAGGCGTTTTACCCTGGTGGGGCGTGTTGCCCCATCTTACCCTATATACGCGGCGCTGACGGGATCCAACAGCCCGACAGTCCATCCGTGCTGATGACTGTACTACAAGTGAAATAAGCTTTTGTATGGATTAGTTATGTTCCTGAAAGTAATTTCCATATTTAAAAGGTGTTAAATGTTGTGGTGGTACCAGCCTTCTATCTACATTGCTTATCATATGAATAGGTATGTATGTGAGAAATGTAAAACGAGTGAATGGAAGGCCTTATTTTTATCTAAGAATTCATGTTTTGAAACTTATTTAAAGCTAAAAAACGAATAATTACCCGATGTTTCGCGTTTATTTCTTAGTCAATGGGCAAAATGCGGAAAAAAGTGAAACGTCGGGTAATTATTAGTGTGTTAGCTTA
Organism: Chirona hameri; assembly: GCA_036785665.1. Taxonomy (NCBI): domain Eukaryota; kingdom Metazoa; phylum Arthropoda; class Thecostraca; order Balanomorpha; family Balanidae; genus Chirona; species Chirona hameri. The sequence continues at coordinate 7,205 of JAXIVJ010016840.1, read as the reverse complement.
AAATAAGCTTCAAAACATGAATTCTTAAATAAAAATAAGGCCTTCCATTCACTCGTTTTATATTTCGTATCATGTTGAGAGGGGATTTTATTTGATAGGTCAGAGCTAATCTCCTCGTCGCATTTTTTCAACCACACATGTTTACCAACGTGGCAAGAGAGGAAACAGGGAGTTCCCCCTTTAGAGAAATTTCCGACATATTCGCCCGTGCAGCGTCCGATCAGTGCGTGACCTTGAAAGGGGGGGGGGGGGGTGGTACGACCTCCCCTAGCGTTTCGCCCCTAATTGGAATAGAGCTTCGATTAAAAAACGAGCGTGTTGCCTTTCACGAGAGGAAGCCATTGATACCCGATCTTAAAGTCATAGGTCATTAGGTGACCTCTGAGACCCAAACTTCAACCAAATTCTAATGCGTATAAATTGAATTTAATCGAGCTAGAATCGCGAATGAGCATATAATGATGCTAAATGGGTGCCACATTTGAAATCAGCGTCACAAAATGTCCTAGAAGCTGCCAAATTCCAAAAAGGTCATGTCAGGTCAGGTCAGGTCATATGAGGTCAGTGACCTCGGTTGACCTGTTGGGGCGCATGACCCCAGTGGAACAAAATGTCCTAGAAACTGCCAGAAGCCAAAAAAGTAATATGAGGTCATCGGAGGTCAGTGACCTCGGTTGACCTCTGGAAAGGTCAATTGAGGTCACAATCTCAGTGGAAATCACAACTGTCACCTGGAAACACCTGTGCATATGCTCCTGAACAACAAACACTATGAAACTGCACAAGTTACAAGGATCAATACTACGGGACGCCAGTTGCGCCTGACATGACCTTGAAAAACAGGTCAAAGGTCACGGTTCATGTGACCTACAACTTCAAAAATTTCAGAATATGTGTCCAATTGTTAACAAGTAAGGTACTGAAAGTGTCATCGCAATCGGTTGATTTTTACGCGAGTTATTCCCGAAAAAAACCGAGGGGGGTGGCATCACCCGCCCCCCCCCCCCCCTTGCACTGGCGAGGGTTAATCTGAGACTGAGCTTAGGATTTCTGGCGGGGCTGATTCAACCTCAACAACAGCAAAAACTTGAACTTTTCTTGATGACATCCTTTATACTGGTATAATCTATTTATATTTCGAGTGGTTTAAATTAAAATGTTTATCCTTATTGCTTCTGTACATTTTATAACTTTCAAGACCTTGTCAATATAAATGTAAAAAATAAAGTTAATTTGCTTGTGGCGAAAACATGAAAAATTTATAAATCGCGATAACAACGTGTATAAATCCCCCGGAGACTGGTAAGAGAGCACATTTTCGAAGAACGAGAAAATACGGACCCAAGGTAACCCACCGTCTGTTCAACAATCCACTCAGTTAAAATGTGATGTCATTTGACGTGCCGTACGTCATGCTATATCATAAACATTACCGCGCTCTCAATTATTGTATTTTATTGCGCTAAACGATAATTATATGGGACGAAGGTTGAAACAGGTCGAACCCAAGCAATGCGCCTTTCGGCGTTGCTGCTGACGTCACAACAGCAGCTGACGTCACAACAGCAGGAACTTCCCAAGCTGTAATTGTCACGCAATTTATCACGGTGCATAACATACAACACGATCGACCAATGACTCACGACTGTGACGTCATCAGATCGGGTAACTGAATGGTGACGTCATCAGTTCGGGTAACTGAATTGTGACGTCATCAGATCGGGTAACTGAATTGTGACGTCATCAGATCGGGTAGCTGAATTGTGAGTGGCACACTCCGATGATCAGCTGACTGACTTCCCGTTAACAGCTGTTGACATGCCGTGGCTTGTGAGTCACTAAAACGTTCACTAATCACTTGTGTAAGATAACCGTATTGTGAGTCAAAACTCACTTTCAAGCAGGTCGTGCAGTGGCTGTTACGCACAAGTGAGTTGGAACGCACATTTAGACTAGATTACATGTAGCGGTCGTGTGTGTCCGTCAGACAACTTATATAAATCTGCCGTACGATTCATTGTCTATGAGTTCATCACATTGCCTCGGCTCTGGCTGAGTTCGCGCCGTTTTGTCTCGGGAGCATATCTCATCATACAGGGGATATTCCGCGGGAGGCAGCGTCCCGCGCTTTCCCGGTGAAGCTGCAGTGGTGGGCTGTTTGTCGTTCCGGCCTGCACGGCGGGTCGCCAGCTCCGCGGTGGGTCGCGCCTTCTTCTGACGACCTCCCGCGGCAGACGACCTCCCTCCTGTCTCCTCCTGACGACTTTCAGACAGACCCCTGTTCAGCTCAGGCAGTTGTCTGAAGGCCGCAGCCATGTCAGCAGGTGGAGTCGTCTCCATGTCAAACCCAGGCAGTTGTCTGAAGGCCGCAGCCATGTCAGCAGGTGGAGTCGTCTCCATGCCAAACCCAGGCAGTTGTCTGAAGGCCGCAGCCGTGTCAGCAGGTGGAGTCGTCTCCATGTGAAACTCAGGTACTGGTTCTGGGATGGACCTCAGTGATTCAAACACGTCACTGTAGCCGTGGTCTGACTCTGTTCGGCGTCTTCCAGAGTCTCCGTTAGATGGCAGCACCTCAGCATATTCCGACTCTGTCCTTGGTTCGTCTAATGGTAGCAGATTGCCAGGGGTCCACGTCTCGTCAATACCAGGGTCTGCCTGAAGTTCGTCAGCTGGTACCACGCTGGGCATCACCGCCTCACTGTACTCGGGATACTCGGGCTCCAGCTCGTCTGCAACCCTCCACGAGACGTGGCACGCCTTCTGGCTGACTGCCTTCTTCGCATGTATCTCAGAGGGGGTCAGCACGTCATCATAGTCGGGCTCCAGCTCGCCCACCACCCTCCAGGAGACGTGGCGCCCTCTCGGAGCGCCCTCAGTCTCAGGAGCCGCGCCCGCGTCCAGTGGGATGTCAGCTCCATTCTCCTGCACGGCAGTAACTCCATTATCCTGACCGTACTCAGCTCCGTTGTCCCGTCCTGTCTCCACAACCCCGGTCTTGCCAATCAGGTGGCGCCCCCTGCGTCCCCACCAGCTGCGGGGTCGTCTACATCGCCTGGCCATCAGCAGCGAGACACAGCCGGCCATCAGCAGCAGCAGCAGCAGCAGCAGGATCAAGGCGAACGGCCACATCATCCACGTCCTGGCGCCGGGACGCCGTGTCGGCACCGGACACCACAGCAGCGGCACGGCCTCAGAGTCGCCCTCGGGGCCGCCTGTGTCGCCTCCTCCAGTGTCCACTGCGGGGCCTTCTCTGGAGCCTTCTCCGGAGCCGGCGCCGGCGCCAGGCTCAGCCGAGTTCCCCCGACAGCGCCGACAGAAGAACTCGGCCATGACCGCCGTGCTGGTGCCGTCCAGGCAGCGGGTGGCGACGGCGACGTGCCGCACCGCGCCGAGTTCGTCCTCGGTGAGGTTCGCCAGCGGCCGGCGGGGTCCGAACGCCAGCTGCGCGGCCCGCCGCGTGACGTCACTGCAGAGGCAGGGTTCAGATATCAGGATGTCCTGCAGGGTGACTGAGGACCAGTTGGTGAGACTGAGCGCGCCGGCGGCCGCCTCCCCCACGGCCAGGTGGCTGACGGTGACGGGGAAGCCGCTGGAGTTGCGGGCCCGCAGGCCACGGAAGGCGTCTCCACCGAGTCGGCTGACGTTCCACATGGACAAGGTGATGACGTCCTCCGCGGCGACCAGCAGCGCGTGTCCGGACAGGGAAGAGATGAGGCACGTATCCATGGTGAAGCTGGTCACGTTCAGGTCGAACCCGCCGGAGGAGATGTTGGAGAACTCGGTGTCCTCGATCCGAACGTGCTCAATGTCTCCGGTGAAGCCGCGCTGGGGGACGGAGCCGAGTCTGCTGGATCGGATATCCAGACTCCGCCACGGATAGCTGGATCGGAAGCAGCCGGAAGCGATCCGGTCCAGCGTTACTGCGTCCAGCGAGAGTCGCCCGATCTCACCGGAGAAGGTGTCGCTCTGACAGGTGTAGGAGCTGGAAACGTTGTACAACTCCAGGTCACCGATGTCGGCCGCGAATGAGTCCCTGTCCATGCTGAGATTGATGATGTTTTCCAGCAGGATTCTGCTCAGTTTTGAGCCGGCGGGGAACGCTTTCTCGGCGATGAAGCATATCTTCACGTTACTGACAGATACGTTGACAGAGTCATGCTGCCAGCCGGAGAAAGAGTCGTTGAAAAGGGTGACGTCACGAACGCCATCTATCGTCACGGAGGTGGCGACATCTATAGCCCTGGAGGTGGCGCCGGCCAGGCTGTTTGTCCGCACCAGCAGTCTCTCAGCTCCAGAGAAATGGACGGTTGCAAGGCTCTCCAGATGGGACAGAGCATCCTCTTGAACGTCGATGATGTTGGCGTCTGTGATCAGTAGTTCTTGGATAGAAGCGTTAAGATTAACACGTTTGATGGTGATCTGAGAAAAAAAAAGAGAAAACAGTTGTAATTATGAATACAGCGAACATGGAAATACCCATGATATATTTCTATACCAGCCGAATAGGACAAATATGACTAAATGTGAGCTGCTATAAGAAACTTATGCTAGATGAAAACTGTCGCTATGTGTTGTTTGCTTACCATATCGCCCAAAATACGACCAATTCTGAAACGATGCTCTATCTGTATCTCTGCGGTTGCCAACCAGGGGTCATTTCTGAGCCATCTTTCTAACAATGTGCCTGTCTGACGTCACGAAGCGTTATGAAGTATAATACGCATCTTCAAACGACATCTTCAACCGACAATACGCATCTTCAACGACACGTTTACATGGTGAACTCATCACACAGACACACAGGAGAATGTGTAATGGTAATGCAAACTATTTGAATGAGGGATGGCTCATGATGTACCATTCGTTTGATGTATTTACTCGTGGAGAGTTTAGTTACTCCCGCAGTATTCGGGACTGAAATGGCGAATCAGATTTTCTTATTTGGTGATCACGTTCAAAATAAGGCCTAACATTACATATCTAAACTATGAAACGGCTTTTGGTGAACAAGACAGCGGGATAAAATGAGCGTAGCAGCCGGACAAGGGCATCAGTGCACAAGCAGTGCGAATTAAAATTGCGTCTCGCTTGTTTTTAGCTTTGGTTTCACACTTGTTTCGAGTTGCTGGTATTATCTCTCGTTAGCTTTAGTTATTCGTATTACTTGTCTATACTGTGTGTTCCGGTGGCGACCGGCGGTCATGACCCCTTGTCACGTGACCCGTGCGGGCTCGACCAATCGCGTGCGTATCCGGGCTCGGGGTCCGGTCGTGGCCGACTCGGCCATTTTCCTCCGCCCGAGTCCGGGATGTATATTACGCTTGCGTCTGTTACACCTGACGGCGAGTTACTGACTACCGAGCATCAGCACTTCGAATCGTTTGAATCGTAATGTTTTGCATAAATGCTGACTATGTTTCTTCCTTTGCATTGCTAATTTAATTCGACCGCTGATATGTTATAATTGGCCTTGATGTGTCGTTGAGGTCATGGGCGGATCCAGAGGTGGGCCACGGGGCCACGGGGTCCCCCCAAACCACCTGAAATCGGTCCAGATTTGACACATTTCCTGAGATAATATAAAATATAAGCAACTTTTACTAAGGAAAGTTTGTTTTAAATCAGTTATCGATGCACAAGCAAGCGAAATCCGATAAGTTTTCAGAATTGTGTGAGACTTTTTGGGATTTGCCCCCCTCCCCCAAACTGACCCAAACCACCCATTCTGGATCCGCCCTTGATTGAGTTATATTTGAAATGGGTTCTTTGTCCTTGTCTCAGTATTTGTCTCGATTTGTACAAGCCATGTTATATTCTTACTGCGCCATTTGTATATTCTTGTTGTCCAGTGGCAGTTCTTCCATTGATGAAGATGAGACAGTGCCATACCTAAATTAGCCAAACATATAAAGTATAATTTTATTTTCCCAAAATATTCAATAATTTTAGTAGTATTATAAGAAATAAAATATTTAATAGACAAAATCATTTTCCAAACAGTTAAAATACGTCTCATTTTCCTGTTATTCCAAGATGTGTGTTGGTATCGATAGGCGCAAATTAGCCTAGCCATTGAAATTTAGCATTGTGAAAACTTGGGCTGTGAGGCACTCTCACGGCCCAAACGCGTGTTTCGCCCACATCTTTGGCGGTATCTCAACGTAACAGCACGCGTTGAGTTTTCGCCGAGCGCTTCCGTTCCGGAGAAATTAGATGCGGCGTCAACCGGCAGCTCAGCAAAGAACCTCTGTGACAGGCGCCGTGCCTGTGATTACAATGTTTCGGGATATGTTGAATGTGGATGTTTTTCTAATGGTTTAATATTTGTTTTTAACTCCTTTAATGGCAAATATCATTAACTTATGTAATAATCACATATTGCTGCAATGAGATGGGCCAGACTTGGATTACAAATAGGACATTATATTTCGATGCATTTTTTTTAGCCGTGTTCTTCGCATATATTGTATGTGTAGGCTCTGAGTCCTATTCTTAACATGCAGTCGCACAATTCTAGTCAACCGGCAGAATGCAGAGTCAAATCGAAAGCTTTACGGGCCGCGTGCCTTACGTCCGTTTGTAGCGCTGAAGTATTACGTGGTGATCTCATAGGCCGTACACAGGGGGAGGCAGAGCAATTGCCCCCCCCCCCCCCCCCCCCCCTGAAGGGCCGTACGTGCCCTCCTTGGTCGAAAAAAAAGTTTTTAAGGACAAAATGTTGAAAATATTTCCCTTAAAAATTAAGTGTGCCAAATCCGGTGAGTGTTTTTTTAGGGGTAGCTTATGCCCCCTCCCTGATCAAAAATCCCCCCGAGTGAATCCTGGGTACGCCACTGACGTGATCTGCATATATTTGCCAACCTACCAAACAACAAATCACGAAACAGCGCCCCACCTGACTGCCTCACCTACATTCGACCCCTGGCGCTGCCACTGTTGTTGTCCCAGTTCGCATTTGTCGCTGCGTGTTTCGGGTTGCCATGGAGCGAATAAATCGCCAAGACGGCATCGCCGTGTCTCCCCCCCCCCCCCCCAGCTTAAATATGTAGAATGGACATGCATTAAAATAAAACATGAAGCTTTACGTAATCTCTATATGCACAACAAAATGTCACGAACTCTAACTGATAGATAGTTACTTTTGTGTATTACTAATTGTATTGATGAACTCCGTTTTTGTTCAGATATTGAAAAGGAGAGTTGAA